>PQFF01000011.1:883772-905050 GCA_003547095.1 Diversispora epigaea
AATCATTACATAGTTCAAGACAATATTTTATATAAGCGAAACAAAGAAGGCGATCCTCTAAGGGTAATCACAAGAGAAAATTTAGCTAAAATATTATACAACATGCACAATGTACCAAATGCCGGACATTTTGGTATAAAGGCTACTATAGACAAAACGAAACAACGATACTTTTGGCCTACGATGGGCGAAGATATTCGAAATTACATAGAGACATGTGATATATGTAAAAGACAGGGTAAACCTAAACAAACCGAAGAATTACGACCTATTGAAGTAGGACAAGCTTTTGACCGACTAGGAATAGATATTGTAGGACCCTTGAAACCAACAACAATGGGAAAAAGATATATAGTAGTGGCTACAGATTATTTTACAAAATGGCCAGAAGCTAGAGCTATTGAAAAAGCAGATGCGAAAACTATCGCTTGGTTTCTATATGATGAAATTATATGTAGGCATAGTTGCCCAAGAGAAATATTATCTGATAGAGGAGCAGTATTTGTTAGCCAAATAGTAACCAACCTAATAGAGATAATGGGAACACACCGAAGACTTACGTCTGCTTACCACCCTCAAAGTAATGGACTAACAGAATGGTATAATTAAACGCTCTGTCAAACTTTAAAGAAATGTGTAAAGGAAACAACGCAAGAATGGGATACACTGATAGCTTCGGCACTTTTCGCGTACCGAACAACTAAAAATAGAACAACAAAGTATGAGCCATTTTATTTACTATATGGGCGAGCCCCTACACTACCCATAGAGCTTGATATTATTACTTGGCCAGTTGAAGAAATTGATGAAAAACAATTTAAAGAAATGATCCACAAAAGAACTGGAGAAGTTGCAGGAATATTCGAAGATAACCGAATTCAAGCATCTAAGAACATTAAGGATGCACAAAAACGGCAAAAGATAACCCATGATAGGAAAATTCGAACGATGACATACAAGACAGGAGATATGGTGTTAGAATACAGATCCGATTTACAGAATGTTCATGGCGATAAGTTTCGAGACAAATGGTCTGGTCCTTTCTTTATTCATAGAGTTCTTGGTAATGGCTCCTACATATTAAGAACCAATAGTGGAGAAGTTCTCAATAGTCGACCTGTACATGGCAATCGATTGAAATCGTATAAACAAAGGGGTTATCATCCCACGTGAGATGACGAATAAACAATAGACTTGTTTAAAAGAATTCGTAAGATTGCGAAAAGTCCTGAAAAATTTTGCCAAAAACTTTTTTTTTNCACGAACAATGAAATTACTACGCAATATGACGATATGTTAACAATGTACGCGGTAGATATTTTTACAGCTCTAGAAGAACAGGATCGGGTTATTGATCTCGATTTAGACGAACTTCTACGAATAGCGACGGATATGCATGGAACAAATGGTCAAAGAATGAATGCATATAAGAACCTTTGTGATTATCTACAAGATGCCCAATTAGGAAGTACCGTGACAGTACTAAAAAGAGAATCACATGAACGATCTCACCAAAACGGAGCACGAATCTACCAAATAGCGACACGAATACGATCATTATTTCAAGTAATAGGAACGCCGTACGCCAGAAACTTCCGAAATGTTACGCCGGACTGGATCTATAAACTGCCAAAATCAGAGTTCAAAAGATTTCTGCAGCTTTGTGAAACAATGGATACACAATTAATGGAAGACCTTTTGGAAATAGGTGTTGGGTCGTAGGAGCTCCCCTTTGAAGGAGGAAATGTTTGTGGCGAAGTAAATTGGTAATCAGGTGAAATGTCACGGGGGATAACATTTTGTGACACTAGATGAACTTTCAGGTGATTGTCATCCTTGTACGAGGATGAAGGATATCGTGCGAGGATGAAGGATGGCGCACAAAGGATGAAATATGAAGTACAAAGATGAAGTGTAAACAAAAGAGAAAGTATAAATACGACTGTTGTCGGAAGTAAGAAATTAGGAAGAAAATAATTAAACAATTAATTATTAATTAGAAATAATTCAGAATAATTCGAAATACTTTAAATATTATATAGAAAAGTAAACTTTATTCAGGAACAGGAAAGATACGTCACGCTGTAATATTTCTGTTGTTAAATGATACTTTGCTTTTAAAACTTTATACTTTATATTTTAATAAACTTATATTTTGTGTCGTAATATTGCGAAATATTATTAAATATTGTTTGATACTGCGTTACTACTTTTACTCCACCTTACTCACTGTGCCTTCATGATTAATTTGATTATTATTTGATTATTATTATTATTTATTATATATTTATTATCTGTTTCGAGATAGGCAAGTTTAGATCGATTGATTGCTTGACCTACTGGCAGATAGAGCGTATTATTATTTGTTTGTGTGATGCAAACTGTGAGACTGATTTGAGAAATTGTTCGAAATACTCTGCACTCCTGTGACAATATACCTTCTAAATCCTCAATTTTATGTTTCTTGTCACTCGATTCTTCATTTACTCCAGAATGCGATTGATTTTGAGCTTGAGGTACTGCACGTATCAAAATGTAATTAAAATATAATTACAAAATCACAAAACAAACAAGTAGATCCATCAAATGCAAATAATCTTATAAATTTTTCTTGATCACTATAAAATTATTATAATTGTTAATAATATAGTAATTTTGGTAAAGTAAGNAATTAGAAATAATTCAGAATAATTCGAAATACTTTAAATATTATATAGAAAAGTAAACTTTATTCAGGAACAGGAAAGATACGTCACGCTGTAATATTTCTGTTGTTAAATGATACTTTGCTTTTAAAACTTTATACTTTATATTTTAATAAACTTATATTTTGTGTCGTAATATTGCGAAATATTATTAAATATTGTTTGATACTGCGTTACTACTTTTACTCCACCTTACTCACTGTGCCTTCATGATTAATTTGATTATTATTTGATTATTATTATTATTTATTATATATTTATTATCTGTTTCGAGATAGGCAAGTTTAGATCGATTGATTGCTTGACCTACTGGCAGATAGAGCGTATTATTATTTGTTTGTGTGATGCAAACTGTGAGACTGATTTGAGAAATTGTTCGAAATACTCTGCACTCCTGTGACAATATACCTTCTAAATCCTCAATTTTATGTTTCTTGTCACTCGATTCTTCATTTACTCCAGAATGCGATTGATTTTGAGCTTGAGGTACTGCACGTATCAAAATGTAATTAAAATATAATTACAAAATCACAAAACAAACAAGTAGATCCATCAAATGCAAATAATCTTATAAATTTTTCTTGATCACTATAAAATTATTATAATTGTTAATAATATAGTAATTTTGGTAAAGTAAGTGCAAATTTATATTGAAAGTTTATCTATTCGAAGTGATTTTCATTATTTCTTGGATAATTAAGTCTTAGTATTCCGACTCCTCTTCTGTTTTTTTTATCCATATAGTATAATTTTGCTCTGACTGAATGTTTGGTGAATTCATTCTCTTCTTTAGTAAATACTAAATAAATTAATATAAAAAATATTATTGTTATTATTATAATTATAATTGGAATTACTATTATTATTGTTATCATTTCTTCCTCTTCGTTTTGTACAGGTTTCTTATCAAAATTGATTCTTGTGAAGTTTGCTCATCAAAAATTGATTTTAGTGAGCCTAATTCGCTAGAAAAACTTTCCATTAATGAATTTTTGACATATTTGGACTTTGAACCAAATATTTCTTTGTTCGAAAGTGTAATGGAAAAGATTATTTTAATTATTTTCTTTTTTTTTTATTTAAAAGGTTTAAATAACATTACATTTTCCAGTTACTTATTAAATGTGATTATGAACAATATAGAAGTATCATTATCTGTAGTAAAATAAATAATATTAATATTAATCCAGAACTATTGAAATCCATTATCAATATAAAAATTTATTTGATAAAAGCTAAGACAGAGATATATTATGTGATGTTACTGAACGAAATGTAATGAAAGTGAATGGATCGTGTGTCCATGTGAATTTATATTTAATTCATTCAATTTATTATTTATTCAAAAGAAACGAATATGCAAATACTATAAAAATACATAATCTCAGGATAATTTAAATTATATTATATTAATATTTAAATAATGGAAATAGTAGACATAATAAAATGGGTGAGAAATACATGCAAATAAAACCAGAAATGAGAAATAATTAATAATAAAAAATAAAATAAAATTATTTCCTTTAAAATAAACATTATCAGGTCACTTGAATCAGTTTTTAACGAAATCATATTTATACAAAGGAGTATTTTCTTTGGAATATTGTACAGTTTTCGTTATCTGGAAGTCTTGCTTAAAAATCAAAGATGGTATATTTAAAATACCAGGATATCAACTTAATTAGCAAAATCAACAGCATTCAAAACAACAATTCTCTCCAATACAACACTCGGAGTTTGCGCAACAAGTAAAACCATTGGGACAATAAGATTTTCAAACGCAACAAAAGTAAAGCTCCGAATAACCACATTCATCATTTGGATTAACATTAAGTATTTCAGCTTTTCTAAATTTCATGAGTACTGCAGCAAAAGTAAAATTGTAGAGGATTGCAGTAATGAGAACAATTATTAAAATTAGATTTTTCTGCATTATGAATTTGAATGATTATACTCGTTTATAAGTAAGAATTAGTAATGTTTATTGCAAGAAACAAATCAAAAAATACTCAAATATTTGGGTGTACTTATATTAAAATTTAATGCTGAAAAAAATTTTAAGATTCTTCTGTGAGAAAAGGATTCCTAATTCTTTTTTTTTCGTCAGGAAATTATTTTATTCATAGTGAGGGTGAATGTCTACAAAGAAAAGATACATTATAATAGTTACAGACTATTTCACGAAATGTCCGAAAGCCAGAGTAATAAAAAAGGCAGATGCGATGACTGTCACATGGTTCTTATATGACAAGATAATATGCTGTCACAGATGTCTGCAAGAAATACTGTTGGACAGAGGAGCAGTATTCATCAGTCAAGTAGAAGCGAATCTAGTAGAAATAATGGAATCCCTTCATAGACTTACGTTTGCATACCACCCTTAAAGTAATGGCCTGACAGAGTGGTACAACAGACCTTATGTAGGGCTCTGGAAAAGTGTGTACAAGAAACAGCATGTGATTGGGATGTGTTAATACCTCTGGTACTTTTCATGTATCAGACTATTAGGAATAGGATGACAAAGTACGAACCCTTCTACCTACTCTATGGTTGCGTGCCTACATTGCCCATAGAGCTCGATATAGTAACATGACTAGTCACAGAAATTAACAAAAGACAGTATGAGGACCTAATCAATAGAAAGATTAGCGAGATGGTAGGAGTATTTGCAGACAACAAGATTAAAGCATCCAAGAACATAAAGGATGCTCAAGTATGACAAAAGAAGGTTTACAATAAAAGAACCTGTATTATGACATATAGAAACAACAATATGGTACTAAAATATTGATCAGATTTACAAAACATTTATGGTGACAAGTTTTGAAACAAGTGGACAGGACCCTTTTTTATCTATCAAGTTTTGGGAAATGGATCATATATATTAAGGACTAGCAACGGAGAAGTATTGAACCACTGACCTGTACACAGAAATCGCTTAAGGTCTTACAAATAAAGGGATTTTATCTCATGTGAGATAATAGAGAACAATAACCATGCATGAAAGGCGAGAATAAATATGACATTTCCTGAAACACGACTAAGAACACTTAATATAACCCATCTACAAATCTCCAAAAGCTTTTATAAACGAGTCAATAAATTATGTGAAGAGCTGTTAGAAATGTCAAGAGGCGCATAGCTTATATTAGATGATATGGGAGCATATCTAATAATAGAAGGTTGCGCAATAAACTTAGGAGAACCTGTGAACAGTGAGGTAGTACAACAGGAAAACAACATGTTACTCCCATATGCTCTGGATATAATAGCCACACCCAAAGAAGTGCAAGACCTTATGGAAGCAGTGTTCAACTACGACATAGCAGGGTTGCTCTCTATAGTTACAGATCCAGAAAATTTTAACGGATAGTGAGTAAACGCTTATAGAAGGCTTAGAAAGTATATTTCTACTTTTCAAGAAACCCGTATAGCTATGTCAATAAAATATGAGCTATAAGAGTATTCCCATTAGAATGGATCACAGACATACTAGATAGTGCAAAGGATAAGATTTCTCATACAAGCAGTCAAAATATTACGACCAAAAAATCTTCAACTGATCACACCTAACTAGATTTACAAGCTTCCAAAACAGGAGTATGAAAGACTACTGAAAATGTGTGGCGAAATGCATTTGCAGTTAATGAATGATTTATGGAGTATGAGTATGGGATCGCAGGAACTCTCCCTTGAAGGAGGAAATGTTTGAGGGTGCACAAATTTCACATGGGATGTGTACAGGATTTCGAAATGTTGCAAGTGTCATAGGAGATGACAGCGGGATGACAGTGTAACCAGGATAAGTGTGTTACCATCCAGATAACAGATTCCTTCTTTGCTAAAATTGTTTTTTTTCGAAAATATCCCAGAGATATCGCCAGGATATTTTATAATATCAAATTTATATCGAAATTATATCGCCAGGATATTTTTAAAAAAAAATATCCTGGCAATATAATTTTGATATAAATTTGATATTTTATATTACAAAAATATCTATTTGATATTTCAGTGATATCCTAGTAATATTTTATAATTTTATTATGATTTTTATTATTTTAATAATTTTACACAGATATCATCACGATATTACCGCGATATTTTAAAATATCATATCGATATCACTGTAATATCAAATAAATATCAAATAAATATTATATTAAAATAATCTATTCGATATTTATTTAATATTAAAGTGATATCGATATGATATTTTAAAATATCACGGTGATATCATAATAATATTTGTGTAATATTACTAAAATAATAAAAATCATAATAAAATTATAAAATATCACTAGGATATCACTAGAATATCAAATAGATATTTTTGTGATATAAAATATCAAATCTATATTAAAATTATATCGCCAAGATATTTTTTTTTAAAAAATATCCTGGCGATATAATTTCGATATAATTTCGATATTATAAAATATCCTGGTGATATCTCTAGGATATTTTCGAAAAAAAACAATTTCAGCAAAGTTATTATCGTATGTTATCCTTCATCCTTGTGTGTCATCTTTAAAAATAGAAAAAAATGTATTTAGATGTGACAACAAAGGATGAAGGAAAACAAGTTTGAAAGTGTATAAAATAACTGGTAATTTAGGATGTGAAAAGGATCGGCTCATTTTGCAATTTTTATAATTTTTAATTTTCTTTTGGCACATCTCGANATCTATTCGATATTTATTTAATATTAAAGTGATATCGATATGATATTTTAAAATATCACGGTGATATCATAATAATATTTGTGTAATATTACTAAAATAATAAAAATCATAATAAAATTATAAAATATCACTAGGATATCACTAGAATATCAAATAGATATTTTTGTGATATAAAATATCAAATCTATATTAAAATTATATCGCCAAGATATTTTTTTTTAAAAAATATCCTGGCGATATAATTTCGATATAATTTCGATATTATAAAATATCCTGGTGATATCTCTAGGATATTTTCGAAAAAAAACAATTTCAGCAAAGTTATTATCGTATGTTATCCTTCATCCTTGTGTGTCATCTTTAAAAATAGAAAAAAATGTATTTAGATGTGACAACAAAGGATGAAGGAAAACAAGTTTGAAAGTGTATAAAATAACTGGTAATTTAGGATGTGAAAAGGATCGGCTCATTTTGCAATTTTTATAATTTTTAATTTTCTTTTGGCACATCTCGAATAAATACGAAAATCTTTCATCTAATTTGTAATAAAATAATAAATAATCTTTTGGTACACATTTTGTAATAAAAATAAATAATAAAGATAGAAACATATTGTTTCGATTTAGCAGCAGAGATAAGATATGCCAAAGCAGTGACATTTTTGTTGTTACATCTTTGCAATAAGTTTAATAGTTTTGATATACCCCGTAATAATTTGATACATTTTTAAATATTTTATTTCGTGATAATGGTAATATTGGTGCATCAGGAATTAAATATAAACATTCTAGTGCGTCCAAAATACACTGATCTATAGCATCCTACGAACACCACCTACGTTTAGGGTTCCGCAAAAAAGATCCAAATCACGGATCGGATCCGGATTGCACTGTACGGATCCGGATAGGATCTTAAGGTTTCGAATCGCGGATTGATTCGAATCCAGAAAAAATGAGATTCGACGGATCCGGATATTTTTTTTTGGATTCGAATTGATCCGTGATCCGAGGATTCTATAGGCGTGAAAAGAATTCTAGGGGAAGGAGAGGAAAAAAAAGTGAGATAGAAGAATTCTAGGGGGGGAGAAAAAATCTTTTATTCATCAAAATTTTAATGGATTCGAATATTTTTTAATGGATTCGAATATTTTTTTAACGGATTCGAATATTTTTTTAACGGATTCGAATATTTTTAACAGATTCAAATATTTTTTTAATGGATTCGAATATTCGGATTGGATTCAGATCGATCTGAATATAATCAAAATTGGATTCGGATTTTAAAAAGTTGGATTCGTATATGACGAATCCGGATCCGGATTAAGAATTAGAATATCGGATTCGATCCGAATATTGATAAAATCCGATCCGATCTGACTTTGCGGAACCCTACCTACGTTCATATAGCGTATTAAATATGTCGTTCTAGTGCGTTCTCCGAACACTTCGTATATATAGCGTACTAGAACGCACCGTTCTAGTGCGTTCTCTGAACGTTTCGTATATATAGCGTACTAGAACGTACCGTTCTAGTGCATTCTCCGAACGTTTCATATATATAGCGTACTAGAACGCACTGTTCTAGTGCGTTCTCCGGACGTTTCGTATATATAGCGTCCTAGAACACCTTTATATAATTCCGGATGTGAGAAACGGTTAACAGCCCGTAATATCTCTATTACTAATTTTGTAATTTCTTGAATAAAGTTACTGAATAAAGTCTGAAGCTAAGATTTGGAAGTTTGCATAGTAAGCTGTAAAAACTCTACTTACTCATATACCTTCAGATCGCACCTGTGTGTATTGTGTTAAGAGTTTATTATATGTATCTATTCATTGTGAGTAGGCAAGTGACTGCTTGATTCTACTGGTGAATAGTGGGCATTATGAAATATTGTGTACAAGAGTATTTTGAGTTAGTATGAAAAGGGGTGTGACGAGAGTTCGATTTAGTGAAACTAATTGACGTAACTTTACTCTTTGTTCTGGGCAGACTGCCACAATAGTATTCATGTAAATCACGAGTTTACATGCGATTTAAAAGAATATTATAAACAAAATAATTTTCTGATGTGACTCATAATTTCATTAATTCTTTTAAAGATCAATAAAATAACTATTACCATGGGAAAATAGCATGAAAATTCATTTATTATTAAGAGAGAATAATCATAAAAAATTATTGACATAGATGTATATGCTTACTTTAAAATTAATTGCCGGTAATATAGCAAATCAGTATAGTATGATTGTGCAATTTAGTATGTATGTATTGAAAATCACTTTGTTCAACTTCTTGACTAACTGTAACTATACTTGTATGCTAAATTATTTTGGAACCCCAAAATTGTAATTTTGAAGAAAAATGTTGAAATAGTTTTTCATAGAAGATGAAATTATTTTACTTAAAACCTGAAATTTTTTGATCACCCGGATAAATTCCTTGATTAAAGATACATATAACTAGGTATTTTTTTTACTTCTATATATAGAATAGATTCTGTATAAATCTCAAAAAGTCGAAATATTTCAAAAATCCAAAATCAATTTTGGGAACATGTAAAACATACTGTACTAATTTGCTATATTATCCATATGTATTAAAAATCACTTTGTACAACTTTGTACTAAGATAATTTCAATCATACCCATCATACTAAAATTCAGAAATTAACAAATTGATTGGCAGATTAAATTAAAAAAACAATTATCTTTTATTTTATTATCCAAATTGATTTTTTAAAACTAATCGAAAATATTTAATTAAATAATGAAATAATTGATTGAAGCTTTTTTTTAAAAACAAAGTATTACAAAATCTCAAACAAAAGGTGATCGTCAAAGGGATAAATTGATCATCCACATCTCATAACTTTTAGGCTTGATGTACACAGTAACTTGACACTATGATTACTCTAAACGAACGAAAATAAAAAATTTTTTTATTTTTTATTATTTGAAAAATTAATTCATTTTCAAAAATTAAAATGCAAAGATTGATCATTTCTTTTTTTTTTCCTGAAAAGAAAATTAAATAAACAAAAAATAAATTAATTTAATTTTAATTGAATATTTATAATATTTATATTTAGAATTCATTGATATCATCATCTAATTAGAAAATAAAAATAGAAAATTAAATAAACTAACCTGTTCTGTTAGCTTTTAATCTGCCAATCAGTTCGAATGTAAGATGATTGATTGCTGATGCGCATGTTGATTGTATAAATAGATAATTTCTGAAAAATTTCAGTCTACAGTACAATGTGCAACACTTAAAGACTGCAATAAATTTGATGATTTTTAAAAGGTTATAGAATATGATACAGAGGTAATATCAAAAAAAAAAAGCTGACATTTTGAAGCTAAGTTAATTTACTACAAACTGTCAGCCTCTTTTTAAAAAAATAATTATTCATTCCTGACTTATATCGATTCAAAAATGCCCTGCCTTCATATGATCAATGTCCAGTGGGACAAAAACGTAACCTAACAATCACGTAAATTAATTTTGATTGGTTAATTAGAATATCACGCTTTTATTATTGGTTCTTGGCGAATAAAAAGTGATGATCAAATTTGGAAGTCATGTGATTCTTTATAAAGTATGCAGAAATCGATTTTTTGGTTCATTTAGGTTTAATTTGATTTTTGGCTTAAAAAATGGATCAAGTTATAGAATTTCAGTCCTTAAGTGTCGTGCACTGTAGTTAATTTCTAGAAATTTGCTCCAAAATTAATTTAAAAATTAAGGGGAATTAAATTATTTAAATTTTTACTATTCAGCACATATATAAATAATTTTTTGTGATTATCCTCTTTTGTTCTCTAATTGAACTTTTACGCTATTTTCTCATTGTACGAGTTATTTTATTGATCTGCAAAAGAATTAATGAGATGATGAAAGAAAGCATAATAGAATTGAGAATCCTTTTCTTACAGAAGAATCTTAAATTTTTTTTCGGCATTAAATTTTAATATAAATACGCCCCCAAATATTTGAGTATTTTTTGATTTGTTTCTTGCAATAAACATCACTAATTCTTACTTATAAACAAGAGTTCAAGGTTAGGGAAGTTTGAATTTTAAATTAATATTGTATATTTTCCATGTATTTACTTAATTCATAATAATAATACTACTGTTTTATTATTAAGTGTTTTGTATAAAGCAATTTCAATAACTATGTGGATGCAAATGTTCCCTTTTGTGAACTTATATATGTTAAAACTTCAAAAGTAGTTGACATATTTTTGAACAAAAAAAAATTGTAACTATTGGTTTTTTAATTTATAAGTAATTTTTTTTGTGGAATATTTAATAGATTCATTGATTTAAAAAAATAAAAATAAAAATACGATATATTTATTTTCAAAAAAAAATCATTCAATTTATTTAATTGTCACGAAATTTAATTAATAATAATAATTTATATTTTATTAATTTGTAATAAAATTTTAATGTCATTTTTATTACGAATTATTTATGTATTTCTCATTTATTTTATTATGTCTACTATTTCTATTATTTAAATATTAATAATTACGAAAAGTATTCTAATAATAAACTTTGTTAAGTGACAGGTTATGATAATTATGGAGAATCCTAACCTGTACATAGGAGTACAGAACCGTGGAGTTAGGTTAGAGTTTGTCAGGGTAATATATCGATTTTTATTAAATATTCTAGGGACTTGGAGTTTTTTTACAAGTGGAAACCATATTTGTCACCCAACACTTGAAACTTGTACGTGAAATAATTCTGATCACCTGTAAGACTATGGACCAATGAAATTCAGAGGGTTGGAGGCGCACAGAATAAGAGTATACTCTTTTATATTTCATTTACTGGAATGAAACTTCTCATATTTGTGATATTCGTTTCTTGTATCATATCCAATTTATGTACCTGTTTTTTTTAGAATTTTGAGTAATATTGGCACATCATCAAAGAACGTACTGAATTTTTACGAAATTTTAATGGTTCAGTCCAAGATGCGAAGATGATCTTGCCCGTCATTTTCATAAAATATTTTCTTTCTTTTATTTCTTTTATTTTTGTTTTGAAAAGTTTATCTTCCCCCTCCCAAAAGAAAATCAATTTATTAAAGAAACAATCTTGCTTTTATTGTTCGTTCATTATAAATTTTTTAAAGTTATTCATTTTTTTTTCTTATTAAAACATGTAATTCTTCCTTGGAATCTATATTCCCGAAATCCGTTTCTAAAATCTTCACTATGCCATTTTCCTTTTTCATTTCCCAATTTTTTTGTTTAAAGAGAGGATACCTCTTTGATTAGCAAAGGTATCATCCAAATTAAATTATTAATTTTAAGAAAATTTTAGAAAAAAAAAATTAAGACAAAGCGCCGCATCTATTTCAAATTCTTAAAATGGAACAAATAAAAATAATATACGATTTTCTTTCAAAATTAAACTAGCGCGAAGTTCTATTGTTTTGCCTTTTGTTTATTATAAAAGTATTTTGCAGATGAAAAAAAAAAATGTCACCGACTTAATTTATTCTTTTCTAATGACTTTCGGATTATAAAAAAATTATTCGGAAATTACTTTTAATATCACAGTAATTTCTATTATCTAAAGTAAAATTTTGATATCAAAGAAAATCACATCCAAATATGGACCACACTTTTCCCTTTAACTTTATATGGTATTAACAAAGCAAACCCGTCTGGATATTNCATTTTCCTTTTTCATTTCCCAATTTTTTTGTTTAAAGAGAGGATACCTCTTTGATTAGCAAAGGTATCATCCAAATTAAATTATTAATTTTAAGAAAATTTTAGAAAAAAAAAATTAAGACAAAGCGCCGCATCTATTTCAAATTCTTAAAATGGAACAAATAAAAATAATATACGATTTTCTTTCAAAATTAAACTAGCGCGAAGTTCTATTGTTTTGCCTTTTGTTTATTATAAAAGTATTTTGCAGATGAAAAAAAAAAATGTCACCGACTTAATTTATTCTTTTCTAATGACTTTCGGATTATAAAAAAATTATTCGGAAATTACTTTTAATATCACAGTAATTTCTATTATCTAAAGTAAAATTTTGATATCAAAGAAAATCACATCCAAATATGGACCACACTTTTCCCTTTAACTTTATATGGTATTAACAAAGCAAACCCGTCTGGATATTATTGAAATTTCTATAGCATATTTTTCAGAGATTATAGTTAAAAAAGTTTTCTTTTAGTTTATTTGTACGAGGAGGTAATTCGGTAACTAAGACAGATCTTGTAGACAAAATAAGCTGGTCGTTCGGGAGTTAATTTTACCTAGGACTTCATAAATTGAAAGGCAAACGAATAATAGGCATTGCTTTAAAGTAGCTTTTTTTTTTTTTTTAGTTTAACAGTTAAGGAAGTTTTCATGATTCATTCTTCAAGCAGATTCAAGAAATTGACATAAAATAAATAGTAAATTATTTCAATATATTAGAATGTGCTGTAAACGATTTTTATTTATTTATTTATTTTCAACTTCAATGATTATCATTTTCATAATTAAGAAGTTCAACATTTGAGATAACTTATCAAAAAATCTTAAAAAAAATTTTTTATTTAAAAAAGGAAAATATATCAAACAAACATTAATTGTTAATTATTTCGAAATGTTCAACGTTTGTTGCCGTATGGAATTCTCAAGAAATTATTTGGACTACCGAACGTATTAGGTATAATGTTCTTTGTTGAAAATTTAATTAAAGTCTTTACCATTTTATTGGGTTTTTGGTTACCAAACTTTGAAATTATCAAAGCTACAGTTCCAGCAACATGAGGGGTAGCTTGACTTGTTCCAGAAAATACTGCTGTATCAGTATTACTTAGAATTCCAGCGGAACGAATGTTTCGGCCTGGAGCAAAAATGTCAAGACATTCACCAAAATTCGAAAAATTCGTGATATCATTAGAAACATCCTCGGTTGCTCCAACAGTAATTGCTGATAACGCGGAGGCAGGAGATGTATTATTAGCATTTGAAGCATCATTACCAGCAGCTACAACGACGTGAATCCCTTCATCTGTAAGTATTTTTACCACTTTATTGATGGCTTTGTTTTTTCCACCTCCAAGGGACATACTGAAGAAAGAAAGAAAAAAAAAGAATTAATATCAAATTTATATTTAATCATTTATTCAAAAAAAAAAATTTTTTTTTGCGCATACTTTATAATAGCATTGTTCTTGTTCTTTCTCGACATCACATCAGAAAGAATAAATGATAAACCAGCTATGACATCAGCGATACTTCCTGCACCTGAAGCATCAAGAACTTTTACACCAAAAACTTTCACTTTCTTTGCGACACCGAACGTTTTACCGCCAATAATTGCCGCTACATGAGTACCATGACCATTGTCATCAGTATCAGCGCAACCAACACAGAAAGAGCCTAAATGCGAAGCACGCCCTTCAAATTCTTCATGCGTGACTAAAACGCCACTATAATTTATTTATAAATAATAATTATAATCATATAATAATAATAAAATAATACTATTATTATTAGTAATTAATTAATATACTTACGTATCAACGACATATACGGTAGCGCAAGAGCCAGCAGATGATGGGAAAATATATTTATTATTCAAAGGGAAATCGGCTTGATCTATACGATCCAAATTAAAAGGAGGATTATTCTGTACTGTTACAGATTTAGAAGATTTGAAATACTTCGCAGATGTATCTTCCTCAACTGAAACGATTTCTGCACGTTTTTGAAGGTATTTTGCTGCAAATACCGGATAATACCAAGTAGTATAAGCCAAAAATTTTCCTTTTATTGATATATCTAGGATTGAATGTTTGTCAACAGGTATCTTCTTGGTTTTCATACTTTGCACGTGTCTATTATAACAGTCTTTTAACCATTTATAGTGAACCTTGTCATTTGATACAAAAACGATATATCTTTTTTGTGTATCGCCAGATTTAGTAGAATTGATAGGAGGACATTTAACTGTATTAGCAGAGACAGAAATTATTGTGATTAATGTGAAAAATGTGATGAACCTGATGAATAAGATTGAATACATTTTAAAAAGATGTTATATTTTGAAACGAAAATGATGTTTTGAAGGAGGAATTCAAAAGAGTATTTATCAAAAAAAAATAGAGATCGAGAATACAATGGTCAAATAATGATCATTGTAGAAAAAACATTTAATGCATACATTTATATTCTAGCATTTGTAATTCGAAGTAGAAGATTTAGAGATCGAGAATACATGCATTTTTTCAATGGTCATTGTAAATTCAAATTCTTTCTTCCGCCAACATATAAATGCATACACAATTTGAGGTGCAACATACGTAAATACCTAAAAGAGAAATTTTAATTTCTATACTATATAGGAATTAAGTTAAAGAAGTTCCAGAATGATTTCCTAAATTAATAACGTAACGTAAAATTTTATATACGAAATCTTTAAACAATAATATATTATTTTATAAATTCTTTGTTCAATGCTTGCTTGCGTGCATATATTTCCCGAACATATGATTTACTGAGATCACCCACCACTTAAGTGTAGCATATTTTTCGAAAAAAAAGTTCTTTTAATTTATTTGTACGAGGAGGTAATTCTGTAACTAAAACAGATCATGTAGAAATAAGAAGTTATTTTACTGGTTTAGCAGAAGATCGTCACCAGCAGCTACAACAACGTGAATCCCATTATCTGTAAGCATTTTTACTGCTTTATTGAAAATCCACCACCAAAGGGCATATTAAAAAAAAGGAGTTAATATCAAATTTATATTTAATCATTTATCAAAAATTTTTTTTTTACAAAATAGCATTGTTCTTTTTCGAAATCACATCATCAAGAACAAATGAAAAAGAATTTATGATATCAGCGAGTTTTCCTGAACCTTGAGAATTTAAAACTTTGACACCAACAATATCCACATTCTTTGCGACATCGAACGTTTTACCGCCAACAATTCCAGATACATAAGAACCATGACCATTGCCATCAGTATCAGCGCAACCATCACAGAAAGCGCCTAAAAACGATGTAGGTCCTTCAAATTCTTTATGTGTGCCCAAAACCACTATAATTAATTTATAAATAATAATTATAATCATATAATAATAATAATAATAATAATAATAATAATAATAATAATAATAATAATAATAATGTTATTAATTAATTAATACACTTACGTATCTACGACATATACGGTGGCGCCAGAGCCATCAGATGATGGGAAAACATTTTCATTATTCAAAGGGAAATTAGCGGTCTATACAATCCAAATTAAAAGTTGGATTCTTCTGTACTGTTGTAATATTCACAGGTGAATCTTCAACTAAAATGGTTTCTGGGCGTTCTAATAATATTTTTTTGCAATTCCGGATAATACCAAACAAGCATAAAATTTTCCTTCTATCGAAATATCTAGGATGGAATTTTTGTCAATAGCCTTCGTGATTTTTATACTTTACACGGGTCTATTATAACAGTCTTTTAACCATTTATAGTGAACGATACAAAAACTTTCTTCTAATTAGGGTTACCTGATGTAATTAATGCATACGAGACACAACATAAACTGTACAGTGTGGATCCTCTAAAATAGGAACTTGGTATAGTAAAAATCAGCACATTCGCACGAAATTTTCAGGATTTAACCTGTCTGCTTTTGACCACGCAGACAGGATATAATCTAACCACTATTAATATTTACCGATTTGCGTGGGCAACGCAGACAGGAAAAATCATGCGAATGTAGTGTAAAAATTGATCGACTTTTTTTTTTATTTTCAACTAGATATTTTTGGATATGGTGACTTCGTCGCCACCATGTAATTAAAATTTATACATATAATTAATTATATAATTTATTAATGTTCAAATACATTAAATTAAAATAAAAGGTTGTAAATAAACTTTAATGTAATGTATAAGTAATAAATATTTGAATCACAGATTTTATTTAATTCATATGACTTTATATTTTTCAAAGAGGAATAAAAAAAAGAAGGAAACGATGTTTATTAAATAAAAAATGAATCAAAAAAATTTTTGAGTTTCGTTTATATTTTATTTCACCGGGATAACTGATAAAAATTGTCACAATATAATGATATAAACACAATTATTTATATTATTTGTATATTTATTTATTTATTCATGCATATGTGACAAATTATATAAATTCTATAAATTATATTGTTTATAGATATATGTACATTTTGCGAAGGCGGATAATAAATAAATAAAAATAATTGGCTTATATTATTTATTATTTCCTTTTTAAAATTTTTTTTTAAAAATAAATATATCTCGCGAAGGTGGATAATAAATAAAAAAATAATAATTGACTTATATTATTTCCTTTTCTCTTTTCCGTGAGGGTGTTGTGGTATTTTGTTTATTAAAAAAATTTTTAATAAAATAAATATATATATGTATATTTCACGAAAGTAGATAGTAAATAAATAAAAATAATTGGTTTATTATTTCTTTTTCTCTTTTCAGTAATATTTTGATTATGGAAAAAATTATTAAAAAATAAATATACATATATATATTGTGAAGGTAGATAATAAATAACAATAAATAATAAATATTTGAATCACAGATTTTATTTAATTCATATGACTTTATATTTAATAATTCAAAGAAGAATTAAAAAAAAGAAGAAAATGATATTTTATTAAAAGAAAAAAAATTTAAGTTTCGTTTATATTTTATTTCTCTGGGATAACTGTTACAATTGTAATTGATATAATGATGATGATAAAACACAATTATTTATATATTTATATATTTATTTATGCATATTAGTATGTGATAAATTATATTGTATATGTATGTTTTGCTAAGTTGAATTTGTTATTTCCTTTTTAAAAAAAATTTTAAAAAATAAATACATATGTATATCTTGTGAAGGTGGACAATAAATAAATAAAAATAATTGGCTTATATTATTCCTTTTCTCTTTTCTGTAAATGTGTTGTGATATTTGTTTATTAAAAAAAATAAATATTCATGAAGGAAGATAGTAAATAAATAAAATAATTGGTTTATTATTTCCTTTCCTCTTATCCATAAGGTTTTTTTTAAAAAAAAATAAATAAATATATACATATTTCACACAAAAGTGAATAATAAATAAATAGTAATAAACAATAAATAATAAATGGTTGAACTGTGAATTTTATTTTACTTCTTTTTTTTTCATGATTATTAAATGAAAAGTTATACGAATTAATGATATTTAAGTTTTATTTTATTTCTCCAGGATACTGTGATATAATTAAGCATTTATTTTATTTATAAGTGATACATTTTTTTTGACGCCAGCTGTATTATATAATATATTACTACTGTCGCGGTCTGCGCAGAACAATGTGGAAAGTTACGCAAATCAGTCTCAATGAGCTCACGATGATCACACGATAATTCAATTTATCTCTGGCACACTTTCTCTGGTGCGCAATATCGCGAAACACAGTAAGACCAGGCAATCAGTCGATCTAAACCTGCTTACTAACACTCTCAAACAGTACAATCTCGTGTAAAATCTGAAGGTACGATGAGTAAGTGGAGTAAAAGTATCTTTACTAACACTTGCACACTACCAAAGCTATTGTAGACTTTTTGATGTAACTTGCCAAGAAATAAAAGAATAGTTTATTATATTTAAAGTTGAATATCGGATATAACAGAAGCGATATATTACTGCTTTGGCGTATCTTATCACTTTTGTTATATACAAGAGTTTATTTTATTACAAGAAATATTTTTAGAATTATTGAGTCACTATGAACTCATTTATCACTGAAATNAAGGAAAAGGAATATTTTGGAACTATTTTTATTACTATTATCAATTAGAATTGTAGGAAATTATTAGAATCTTTTTGTATATAATGAATAAAAAAATGTTTTTCACCCGAAAAGAATCCCTCTTCTTCTTTCAAAACCGCAGCTATTTTATATTTTCTTCTTTATTTACCTTCATCATCACCGGGGATGAATAAACAATTATCTTCATCATGGATGAATGATGAAACACGAGGAAAATAGTAACACATCTCATCCCATTTCATCACTCGTGATTTCGGTTAATTTTGTGCCACCTTAGACATTTCCTCCTTCAATTGGGAGCTCCCGCGACCAAAGTTCGCCGCTATTGACGCTAGTCCTTCCAAGTCGTGGTCGTGTACAGCTTCTGTGAGGTCATATCCTTCCTCAGGGGCGGTCATAGCGTCCATCGTGTACTTTAATAGTGCGTCGTTATTGGCGGGCCTTTCGATTCTTACCACGCTATTTTCTAGTGCTAGGTACACTCCGGTGCAGTCTATAATTAATTGTGCTTCTTCTGATATCGTTAGTAGGTCCTCTTGTATCTTGTGAACGTTTTCACAAAAGTTTTCGGTGAGGGTGTTCATGTTGGGGTTTTGGTGGGTTGGGGAGGGATCCTGGTGTAAGTTTTCATATAAAATAAAGTTTCAGCTCTTTCCATTACTGTGCATCTCCTATCATCCCTGTCATCTCACGTGTGATGAAGTCTCTTTGTCTGTAAGGTTTCAATCGGTTGCCATGTACGGGGCGATGGTTGAGTATCTCTCCGCTTATGGTTCGTAGTACGTATGATCCATTTCCTAAAACACGATGGATAAAGAAAGGGCCTGACCACTTGTTTCGAAATTTGTCGCCGTGGATGTTCTGTAAGTCTGAGCGATATTCCAACACCATATCGTTGGTTTTGTATGTCACCGCTCTGACCCTTTTGTCGTAAAGCTTCTTTTGGTTCGTTTGGGCGTTCTTTATATTTTTGGAGGCCTTGATCTTATTATCGGCGAATTCTCCCACGATCTCGCTGATCCTCCTGCTAACTAGGTCCTCGTATTGGTCTTCGTCGATCTCCTCGGCTGGCCAAGTGACGATGTCGAGTTCTATGGGTAAAGTGGGCTCTCGGCCGTAGAGCAAGTAGAAGGGTTCGTGCTTCGTTGTCCTATTTTTGATCGTTCGGTACGCAAAGAGGGCTGGGGGTATTAACACATCCCAGTCGTGTTTCGTTTCTGATATGTCCTTGTCCAAGGCTCTACATAATGTTTGGTTGAATCGCTCCGTCAACCCGTTACTTTGTGGGTGGTACGCAGACGCGAGTCTGTGATGGGCCCCCATTATGTTCACCAAGTTGGCTACCATTTGACTAACGAATACCGTTCCTCTATCGGACAGTATTTCTCTTGGGCAACCGTGACGACAAATGATTTCGTCGTAAAGAAACCAGGCGACGGTTATCGAATCGGCTTTCTCGATTGCTCTCGCTTCTGGCCACTTCGTGAAGTAATCCGTAGCCACTACTATGTATCTTTTCATCGTGGATGTTGGTTTTAGAGGTCCCACGATGTCTATGCCTATTCGGTCGAAGGCTTGTCCCACCTTTATTGGCCGTAATTCTTCGGTGCGGACGGGTTTTCCTTGTCGCTGGCACTCGTCGCAAGTTTCTATATAATTCTTTATGTCTGCGTTCATCGTGGGCCAGAAGTATCGTTGTCGGATCTTGTCTATTGTCGTTCTTACACCGAAATGTCCCGCATTCGGTATGTTGTGCATGTTGTAAAGTATTTTCGATATATCGTTTTTCAATATCACTCGCACTGGGTCCAAATTTTTGTTTCGCCTAAATAATATATTCTCTTGTACTATATAGTGGTTTGCCTGCTGCCTTAGTTGTCGTCGTCGTTCGCTAGTCCAATTTTGTGGGAATGTGTGGTTCATTAAGTATTCGATGATTTGGTTGTAGGTGTCCGTGTCCATTATTTACGCCTTATATATTGTTATTATTATTTATATTATTATTATTATTATATTTTTTTTTTTTTTTTTTTTTTT
>PQFF01000011.1:905276-967466 GCA_003547095.1 Diversispora epigaea
TTTTTTTTTTTTTTTTTTTTTTTTTTTTTTTTTTTAGGAGTTTCGCGGATTTCCTTTCGATGTGTATCTGAGTTCCCTTATTTCTTCTTAGTCTTAGTATTTGGTTCTGGAGAGGGCGTCGGCGTTGGCGTTAAGCCTTCCTTGCTTGTGGATGATTTCATAGTCATACTCAGATAGCTCGAAAATCCATCGGGCGATTCTTCCTTTTGGCTGTGGACGATTTTTCAACCAGGTAGGGCTAGATTGTCCGTGTATAAATCGAATTTAGGACCGTGCAGGTAGTGCCTGAAGTTTCGTATGGCCCAGATAGCAGCAAGACATTCCCTTTCGACGACGGTGTAGTTTCGTTCCGCGGCGGTTAGAAGACGACTGGCATATGCGATGGGGTGTTCGTGGTTCTCTTCGTCTTTCTGGGAGAGCACTGCTCCAATACCCCAGTCGGACGCATCAGTGGCAAGCGTGAATCGTTTCGAAAAATCTGGGTAAGTCATAATAGGTGTTGATATTAGGTGTTTTTTTAGAGAGTCGAACGCGAGTTGGTGTTCGTGGCCCCATTCGAAAGGGGCATCCTTTTTCGTTAGGTTGTGTAAAGGCTTCGCAATCGTGGCGAATCCTTTGACGAATCTTCTGTAATAGGACGCAAGTCCTATAAATGCGCGAACGTTCGTTTTATCCACCGGGACGGGGTAGTGTTGTACCTTTTCTATCTTTGTTGGGTCTGGGGTCATCCCTTCGACCGTGATAACGTGTCCTAAGAATGCTAACCTGGTTTTAAAGAAATCACACTTTTCCAGGTTTATTTTTAGTCCTGCATCCTTTAAAAGTGTGAAGACGATCTTTATATGTTCTGTGTGTTCCTCGCAGGTCCTCGAATAGATGATAATATCATCTATGTATACGAGCACGAATTTCCAGGCGACTTCCTGAAAGGCCCGGTCCATTACACGCTGAAACGTCGCAGGGGCGTTGATGAGCCCGAAAGGCATCACCAGAAATTCGTATATCCCGAGTGGTGTGGCGAAGGCAGTCTTTTCGCGATCTTCTTGGGCAACCTCCACCTGCCAAAACCCCGAAGCCAGGTCCAGCGTGGAGAAGAAAGCGGAGTGTCCCAGGGCGTCCAGCATATCGGCTATTCGTGGGACTGGGTAAGCATCGGGTTTTGTGACAGCGTTTAATTTTCGGTAGTCAACACAGAGTCTGAACTTTCCGTTTTTCTTGTTGACTATTACCGTGGGCGCGGACCAAGGGCTGAACGATTTCTGGATTAGGTTATTGTCTAGCATACGGCCTATTTCCTCCTTCAAAAATTCCAGGTGTCGCGGAGAGGTTCGGTATGGGTGTAACTTTATGGGCTTCGCTTCGCCAGTGTCTATGGTGTGTTGGTGAANCATTCGAAAGGGGCATCCTTTTTCGTTAGGTTGTGTAAAGGCTTCGCAATCGTGGCGAATCCTTTGACGAATCTTCTGTAATAGGACGCAAGTCCTATAAATGCGCGAACGTTCGTTTTATCCACCGGGACGGGGTAGTGTTGTACCTTTTCTATCTTTGTTGGGTCTGGGGTCATCCCTTCGACCGTGATAACGTGTCCTAAGAATGCTAACCTGGTTTTAAAGAAATCACACTTTTCCAGGTTTATTTTTAGTCCTGCATCCTTTAAAAGTGTGAAGACGATCTTTATATGTTCTGTGTGTTCCTCGCAGGTCCTCGAATAGATGATAATATCATCTATGTATACGAGCACGAATTTCCAGGCGACTTCCTGAAAGGCCCGGTCCATTACACGCTGAAACGTCGCAGGGGCGTTGATGAGCCCGAAAGGCATCACCAGAAATTCGTATATCCCGAGTGGTGTGGCGAAGGCAGTCTTTTCGCGATCTTCTTGGGCAACCTCCACCTGCCAAAACCCCGAAGCCAGGTCCAGCGTGGAGAAGAAAGCGGAGTGTCCCAGGGCGTCCAGCATATCGGCTATTCGTGGGACTGGGTAAGCATCGGGTTTTGTGACAGCGTTTAATTTTCGGTAGTCAACACAGAGTCTGAACTTTCCGTTTTTCTTGTTGACTATTACCGTGGGCGCGGACCAAGGGCTGAACGATTTCTGGATTAGGTTATTGTCTAGCATACGGCCTATTTCCTCCTTCAAAAATTCCAGGTGTCGCGGAGAGGTTCGGTATGGGTGTAACTTTATGGGCTTCGCTTCGCCAGTGTCTATGGTGTGTTGGTGAAGACTGGTCCTTCCGAGTTGCGAGAGATCATTTGCTACCAGGCCTGGGAATTCTCCGATGATTTCGTTGACCCGCGATTTATACTGATTTTCCTCGAGTTTTTCTATTCCCCCTTGGACTAAGTTGCAACGGACATCCTGCATTTCGTCTCGTGGTATCATAGAGACGGCTCCCCAGCTATGTAAACGTCTGTCGCATTCGTCGCACTTATCTTTGTTAACCTTGAGATACTTGTCACACCAACAATAGGAATTGGGACCCGTAGCCTTTTGTTGTCTTTGCTTACGCTTTTTCATCCTTACTTCGTTGAAGCAATACGAAAGGTAGTCGTAAGTTTCCCAAGTTGTGTGTTCCGAGTTAATACATATCCCTTCGGAGGTGATCTTGCATGTTGTTTTGGTTTTCTGCTGAGGTAGTTCGTACGATAGTCCAACGAAGTTTGTTTTGTCATCGTTTTCCTCCTCATCAGTATCTTCGCCACTCTCCTCATGTTCTTCTTCGTCTTCGCTGCTGCCGTCGTCGTCGCTATCTAGCGTCATCGCGTTAGTATTCTTGCAAGGAATTTCTACCGTTC
The DNA here is from genome assembly GCA_003547095.1 of Diversispora epigaea. Taxonomy (NCBI): domain Eukaryota; kingdom Fungi; phylum Glomeromycota; class Glomeromycetes; order Diversisporales; family Diversisporaceae; genus Diversispora; species Diversispora epigaea. The sequence goes on from PQFF01000011.1 coordinate 908,073, forward strand.
CCTTATCATCCTTTAACGTCAATCTGCATTCTTGATAGTCGATGATTGCTTTGGCTCTTCTTAACCAGTCGGTGCCGAGGACGAGGGAGTATCCATTCGCATCGATGACCTCCATGTTCACCGTTACCGTTATTCTTCCCAATTTTATCGGTACTTGAGTCACGATTCCCAAGCTGGGGCGTTTTTCGCCGTGGATACCGATTATTCCTCTATCAGACGGCTTCTCGATCCTTCGTCCTAATGACTCTAAGAAATTCTTTGACACAATGCTGATGGACGAACCGCTATCGAGTATTACCTCGACCTTCCATCCCGCGACTTGTGCCTTACACATCATAGGTGTATTTCCTTCCGTATTCGCGTGATTAACCTTTGAAGCTTTCGCACGCCTTGGTATTAGGGCCTTTCGGACTTCGCTTCGGTAAGGGGGCATCGCCATTAGTTGTCCCAAGGTAATGTTAGCCTTCGTCGATAGCAGGTCAGAGACAACAGAATAAGGTGGGGCGTTCTGTGTCATGTATGGTTGTCGGACGGGGGGTACCTTTTTCTTCTTTTGTTTAGGTTCTTCGGGCATCTCTTTGCCCTTTCCTGAGCGTAGTCTCTTGGCGATGGGTTGAGTCGCTGCTTTGCTCGTAGATCCAAGGCCTTCTGCCGTTTCTCCACCAGTTTTGAACGAGGGGTTTGTCTTATTCGCACACTCACCCTCCAGAGGTGCGATTAGTGGTTTAAATGCTGTAACTCGTTCCAGTTGGTCGCGATGGGCTGTCCAACTTCTTCTTCTTGGGTGACGAACGTGTTGCCGCTCGTACCATTTTGGGGTGCTTGAGGTGTAGGTTGATTCGTCGTGGCGTTGTTTTGGGTTCTGGTTGGTCCTTGGATGGGAAGAGTATTAGGGTTCCTCTGGTATCCTGTTCTCATGGGGCATCCTCGCGATATGTGCCCTGCCTGACCGCAAGTGAAGCAGCGAAACGGGTCGTTGGTGTTGTTTCGGTTCCTTGCGTTTTGTTCCCTGTTATCGTTGTTGTAATTCGGCCGCCTGTGATACGTATTTGTTGTCCTACTTTCTTTTTCCACAATTCTTTGCAACGTTTCGGCTATCGGGGCTAGAGCCTTCTGCACTATCCGTTCTATCCTGTCTTCCTTTTCGTTATCTCTATTTCGTATAGGTGCGAGTCCCTGCATGCCCGCAGGTGCGATAACGCCGTATCCGGCTGCGTTTTCAGGATAGGTTTGGGCGTTCTCCTCGAACTGTCTTGCGATTTTAATTGCTGTTTCCAGGGTGGGGTTTTCTTGGGACAAAATAAGTGGTCGTGCTTGGTAGGCGATATCTTTTCGCAGTCCTTTTAAAAACTGCCAGACCCTTTCGTCCTCACTCCACCTGTTTTCACCATCAATTCTCCTTATTAGTTTCTTGATATCGTTTGAATATCGCTCCACGGTTTCGCCCAGTTTTTGAACCTTCATCTGCAACTCGAATCTCCACTGGTTTATTAAAGCGGTGGTCTTGAAGGTGGTCATAAAGGAGGGTTCGAATGATACGTGGTTTTGGTCGTTCCAGCGAGTGATAGGGTTTCGTCCTTCTTGGGTTTTGTTAAACCACTGTCCAGCTGCTCCCTGTAGGTATCCGCTGACCACACGAAGCTTATATTCGCTATCATATTGGTTTATCTTCGCGGACCTGTTGAACTCCTCCAGCCATTCCATTGGATCTTGGTTTCCCCCGCAGAACGACGGTATCCTCGCATCATTTCTTATGCGAAAGGCATCTTGTAGCCCTCTTATCAAAGCGTTCGTTTCGTTTTCTTCGGTCGCACGGCTCATTCCCCTGGTTATTCGCTTGGTTACTCTTCGTTTCGACAAGTCGGCTATTGTTTGTTAAGAATATCAAAGAAAAGTATTCCTGAATTTCTATATTTTGTCTTGTCACACAAATTTCTATCAGATTAGCTTTCGCCGCAAATCCGTTGATTTAATGATATTTTACTATACTAGAGACTGTTTTTAATCACTGTTTTTCCGCCGAAGGCTGAAAAGTTTAAAGCTTGTCCTATTTTGGTGACAATTTATTTTGCCTCAGGCAAATAGTCTTTTAGGTTTCCGATAAAAGAGAGGAAAAAGGATTTTCGAAACAAAATTCTAACTATATAAGTCGAGGATTTTCGTAAATCCGTGAAACGGATTTACTAAAAAAAAAAATAATAATATAATAAAGATGCTTTATGCCAACCTCACAGGAGGCACCAAAATCTGTCGCGGTCTGCGCAGAACAATGTGGAAAGTTACGCAAATCAGTCTCAATGAGCTCACGATGATCACACGATAATTCAATTTATCTCTGGCACACTTTCTCTGGTGCGCAATATCGCGAAACACAGTAAGACCAGGCAATCAGTCGATCTAAACCTGCTTACTAACACTCTCAAACAGTACAATCTCGTGTAAAATCTGAAGGTACGATGAGTAAGTGGAGTAAAAGTATCTTTACTAACACTTGCACACTACCAAAGCTATTGTAGACTTTTTGATGTAACTTGCCAAGAAATAAAAGAATAGTTTATTATATTTAAAGTTGAATATCGGATATAACAGAAGCGATATATTACTGCTTTGGCGTATCTTATCACTTTTGTTATATACAAGAGTTTATTTTATTACAAGAAATATTTTTAGAATTATTGAGTCACTATGAACTCATTTATCACTGAAATTAACTATTGCGAAGAATTATTTATTATTTTTATTATCAATCAAAAGAAAAGTTTATTACAAAAAAAAAAAAATAAAATAAAAAGGAAAAGGAATATTTTGGAACTATTTTTATTACTATTATCAATTAGAATTGTAGGAAATTATTAGAATCTTTTTGTATATAATGAATAAAAAAATGTTTTTCACCCGAAAAGAATCCCTCTTCTTCTTTCAAAACCGCAGCTATTTTATATTTTCTTCTTTATTTACCTTCATCATCACCGGGGATGAATAAACAATTANTTTAAAGTTGAATATCGGATATAACAGAAGCGATATATTACTGCTTTGGCGTATCTTATCACTTTTGTTATATACAAGAGTTTATTTTATTACAAGAAATATTTTTAGAATTATTGAGTCACTATGAACTCATTTATCACTGAAATTAACTATTGCGAAGAATTATTTATTATTTTTATTATCAATCAAAAGAAAAGTTTATTAAAAAAAAAAAAAAATAAAATAAAAAGGAAAAGGAATATTTTGGAACTATTTTTATTACTATTATCAATTAGAATTGTAGGAAATTATTAGAATCTTTTTGTATATAATGAATAAAAAAATGTTTTTCACCCGAAAAGAATCCCTCTTCTTCTTTCAAAACCGCAGCTATTTTATATTTTCTTCTTTATTTACCTTCATCATCACCGGGGATGAATAAACAATTATCTTCATCATGGATGAATGATGAAACACGAGGAAAATAGTAACACATCTCATCCCATTTCATCACTCGTGATTTCGGTTAATTTTGTGCCACCTTACTACGTAGTCGAAATTCAAGTTTTAAGACTATTTCACTAATTTTCATTATTGTAAATCATTACACAAAATGCGCAAAATGCAATACTAATAATTGAGTAACCAGTTTAAAAGGTAATTTCTTCAGACTTTGGTAAAAGTATTTATAGATTTAAAAAGCCACGAAATTTATTAAGAAATTATATATGAGCCTATGAAATATAATACAATATGTATATCACTGATTATTTTTTTTCTGAACGTGAGTTTGAGCGTAATAAAAATAAAACACCACATTTATTTATTAATCACATGAAAAAAAAATCAAAATTTTATCTATCTATTGTATAAATAAATTATTAGTTATAAAAAAAAATAAAGATTTTATTAATTAATTAATTTATCAAAAATTCCAATTTCTATACACTACATTTATTTATTAAACATGCAAAAAAAAAATAAACATTTTATTTATTTTAAAAAAAAATATATCAAAATTTGTTAGTGATTCAATTTATAAAGACCACATTTATTTATTAATCAACAAAAAATGAATGCCGCATTTATTTATTAATCGTGTGAAAAATAATGAACATTTTATTTATTTATTGCATAAATGAATGATTAGTTAATTAAATTATTAAAAATTGTTAGTGATCCAATTTCTATATGCAACATTTATTCATTAATCGCGTGATTAAATAATAATTTAATTGAATTATAAAAAATATTTATTAACATGAATGAATGAAATATCACAAAATATTATGAATACACGTTAATCCACTTGGAAAAGGAAGTGATTTTAAGTATTACTTGATATAAAAAAATGCTGATTTAAATAATGAATAACAGTCAGAACAAGTATTGAAATTTTGAAATTTTTATTTGAATCCTTGAAATGTCTTTTAAGTTCAATCATAATAACCTTAACAAGTATTGAATGTGGATTCAAATTTTTTACATTTAAATTAAAAGAATATTTAAATTCTCTTAGGGATTTAGCTTTAAAAATTTTTACTAATTATGATTTATTTTTGATTTTTTTTTAACAAATATTATAAATTTATAATTTATTAAAAGATAGTTTAATTTAAAATAATAAAAATATATGTGCATTTACTGTAATGTGCACATTTCGTTTAACTCATTTTAATTTTGAATTGTGAAGAAGGCAAAATTTTTGAGATGATAAGTTTGCTTGGGGCCATGGAATATTTTAAAATATCAGTTACTAATTTTATCAAAAATTAGTTGTTACAGATATTGTTTTTCCACAATGTTTCACTGGAAATTTGAAATATTGATTATAAGATAAATGCTTTATAAATTCAATCATCACGAGTTGATGATAAAGTTTTAGAAAATATTTATTTACATTTATTCTATTAAACTTGTATTCATTTTTATATGTTAATATTTTTTTTTGACTTAAATGTGTGAATAAATAACTTTTAATGTAAAAATTTTTGCATTTTCACTCTACTGGTCACCACCACAACCAATACTAAAATTTATAAATAATTTGTGAATTTTTTTATTTATCACCACACTTTAAAAGTATACATATATCGGCATTTCTTGTAACATTTTTTATTTGATTTCTCTTCAAGACAGGATATGCGTCGATAGATGATTAAAGAATACTTTTCTTTTAAATTTCTATTAAAATTGTTTCAATGAAAATTTTTGAAATAGGAAAAAAATGAAAAAGAAAGAATAATACAATAATCATCATAATAAATTAAATTTATATATATAAAGTTTTTTTTTTCATTTTAAAAAAAATATTAATAATAATTTATTATTATTAATATACAAATATTTAAGAAATAAGGATACTAGAAACCAACATTTAATCTTAAATTTAAATTTTAATTATTTATTCTAATTTAATTATGGATTTTTTTTTGAATATTTTGAATTATGATTTTGAATGTTATTTTAGTTCCTTATAAACACAGAGCGATATGCATCAAAATAGAATGTATTATCCCATTTATGTTTGTATTATTATTCTCAATAATAAAATAATCATGTTTTATTTTATTCATTTATTCGAATTTAGAATAATAAAATTTTTTTAAAATAAAATTTGAATCTATTCAAAATTTCTGCACTGCTTGTTAAATTTATCTGTTATCTATTAATTTATATAATTAATTTCATGAACTTTCTACGATTCTTTACTTACTTTTTTCTTTCTTCTTATTTCTTACAACTTATACTTATTTGTTCGTTTCGCGTTTTATTTATAATTTACATTTCATAAATCGTATTAAATACACGCCGCTAAATTTCAATACAGTATATTACTCGAAATCTTACTACAACAATATGGAAACATAGTATTGACCATTTAATAGTAGCTGGGGTTTTATTATGCATATCATATATTTATAAATATTATAATTATAACAAAATAATAAGTATAATTATTGAATCTATTGGGATAATGAAAATTTCATTTATGAGTGAATATTTTATTTTTAAAGGTAGATATAACATATATACAAAAAGGTTAATGGATGCACTTAAATATAAATGAATCAATACTTGATCAAAATTATTTTATAATAAGCTTTGCAATGTTCATGATTTGATAAATATATTTCTTTGTGGCATATAACTCAACGAATTAAAGAATTCTGAATTAGAAATCATTTAATAATAATTTAATAATAGGTTCTTTTAATTAATATTCCTTCAAACATACAATATTACAAAATACATTAGTAAATTAAATATTTTATCTCTTTTTAATTTGAAAAACTTCATAATCAACTATATAAAATTGACCAGTTGTTTTTCTAATTAGATTTTCATAGTAATAATCTTTGACAAAAATTTGAAATGTTTGAGTTCCATCCATATATAAATCATTGTTAAAACATGGACCAAATATATAACTATTATAAATAGCATGTTCGGCATTTTTTACACGACTAAGAATAGAATTTTTGATATTTCCATTTTTTAAAGAAAAAATAAAACTGCCATTGGATTCAGAAAATTGATTAATAAAATTAGAATTCCAACCGATAGGATTGTAACCACCGATAATCTCATTTGTATCTTTAACTTTCGCAACAACAATAACATTTGTTTTTCGATCGCATAAATTCCAAAATACTTTAGGTTCAAATCCGTCTCTGCTTCCATGAAGGATAAGATTGAATTCATATGGATTATTATTAATATCATACGCTACTTCCTTCTTATCAACCCAAGATGTAATTTCAGTTGCTTGTTCAATATTAATAATTGATGATGTAATTTGAAAAATATATTCACGATTTGGAAGTTGGGTGGTGAATATTTTACGAGGTGGTAATATTTTCGAAGTGATTTCCTTGTTTGGAGCCATAGAATATTTTAAAATATCAGCCCATAATTCTTCATCAAGAATTTGTCGATATGGAAATACTTTTTCTATAATATTTTCACTGGATATTTGAAAATATCGAATGTGGGGTAAACATAGTTGTAAAGTATTTTTTAAAATTTGAAAATTCTTGTCACCATCGACAGTTTTATTTTGAGAAATTCCCCATTGAATTACGTAATCCCAAATTTTGGATTCTTCGAGTTGCAAATCATCCCTTTGAATAATAGATACCAATGCTGCTTCTGGAAGAGTATTAAAATCAGTTGATTCGAAAATCAAGTTAGGATGTTTTGCGATTATATCGTTACAATAATTTTGAAGTGCTTTTAAATTATTAGTTTGAAAACTTGAATTATAAATTTTTGAAAAATTTAATTTTAACCAAGAAGATTGATTTTCAATAAGAAAGGTCTGAAGCCTTGTCATCAATTCTTCGAGTTGAAATTCATTTGCAGTCATTAAAAGATTAAAAATTACAGAAGTTTCAACTTTTTCAAGATTGACCGTAGCTCCGTAAATATACCTATTGAATATTTATATTACATTAATATCTTAAAACTTATTAAATAATACATTTATGTTTAATATATGCACTTACTTTATAATAATGTCAAAAATTTTGGCAGATATTTGTGGTTTCTGAATAATTCTAATATTATCATCGTTACTGATAGTTGATTTTTTAAATTCATCGTAGAGATAAGGACATCGGTAACACNTTCTTCGAGTTGCAAATCATCCCTTTGAATAATAGATACCAATGCTGCTTCTGGAAGAGTATTAAAATCAGTTGATTCGAAAATCAAGTTAGGATGTTTTGCGATTATATCGTTACAATAATTTTGAAGTGCTTTTAAATTATTAGTTTGAAAACTTGAATTATAAATTTTTGAAAAATTTAATTTTAACCAAGAAGATTGATTTTCAATAAGAAAGGTCTGAAGCCTTGTCATCAATTCTTCGAGTTGAAATTCATTTGCAGTCATTAAAAGATTAAAAATTACAGAAGTTTCAACTTTTTCAAGATTGACCGTAGCTCCGTAAATATACCTATTGAATATTTATATTACATTAATATCTTAAAACTTATTAAATAATACATTTATGTTTAATATATGCACTTACTTTATAATAATGTCAAAAATTTTGGCAGATATTTGTGGTTTCTGAATAATTCTAATATTATCATCGTTACTGATAGTTGATTTTTTAAATTCATCGTAGAGATAAGGACATCGGTAACACAAAACCGTTGAATGAACTTTGAAAGGTTGTTTTATTGAAGATTCTCCAACTTCAATAATGATATTATGTTCATTCCCTTTTTCTAAAAGTTTAATAAAATCACTTGATAAGTTTTCATAAAAGTTTAATGCCATTTGAAAAAAAAGAAAAGAAAAATAAGAAAGGTTAAACAAAAAAAGTGGATTGTTTCATTGTGTATTTCTCACAAGTCCATTGTTTCCTTATATGGTGCAGAGATGTTTATCCATCTAAATATTAAAGAATCACGATTAATGATCTGCTTTCAAATTCACTAATTCTAGTTTTACAAAGGAAAGATAAAAAGGAAAGAATTCTTGGGTAGTAAATTTAACATTTATTTTAATTCTCTCATTTTTACTATTTATTAATTTTTATCTATCTATTTAAATCATTAGATCAATAATAGTGCGGATATTAAATATGGCAATATCAATTAAAAATATTACGTAATAGCAATCCTGTTATTATAATAATAATATATATGCGTTGGGTATTTCAGCCCATTCGCATGAAATTTTCAGGATATAACCTGTCTGCTTTTGACCACGCAGACAGGATATAACCTAACCCCTATTATTCCACGCAGAAACGAAAAAAATGACGGATAACAAAATAATAATTGTCGATCTGCGTGGGGCAAAGCAGACAGGTTATATCCTAAAAATCATGCGAATGTGGTGCAGCATTTGATACTTATTAATTGAAATTATTATTATTAATGGTGAGTGATAATAGCAATAAAAGGCCCCTCGCTTTAAGCCTGGAAAAAATAAATGATAATAAACAGAATAAAATTATTTATGCAAAATTATTTATTTTATTATTTAAATAATCTAAATTATTCATTATTTGCCTATTTTTTCAAACACATAATAAAATAAAAATATCTTTAAAAATTTATCACAAAGCTACTAAATGATAAAGATGAATGTAATCATTGAAATTGAAAATAGGAAAAAACCATTAACAAATATATTAAAAAATCGATCCCCATATTTCCGTAAAATATCGAGACTATCGAGTCTGCTCAAAATTTTTATGTTAAATAACCAGTACTTCATCTATTGGAACAACTTCTACTTTGTCTTTATCTTCAAGTTCTATTACTTCTAAGTCAAGGCCATTCATTTTTTTTATTTATTTTTATTTACTTTTTATTTTATTTTATTTGTTTTAATTATTTTTATTTATTTTATTTATTTTTATTTATTTTTATTTATTTTTATTTATTTTATTTATTTTTATTATTTTTATTTATTTTTATTATTTTTATTTATTTTATTTATCTTTATTATTTATTTATTTTTATTTATTTTATTATTTTATTTATTTTTATTTATTTTATTTATCTTTATTATTTATTTATTTTTATTTATTTTTATTTATTTTATTTATTTAAAATCAATTGATTACTATTTTTTTTTTAATTAAATAATTAATAATAATGATTAATTAAAAAAAATTAATAATATCTATTATTACGAAAAAGGTTAATGAATTATATAATATTTCAGCGTAACTTGATTATAATAATAAAATATTGTATCGATAAACTGTGAATCTAAATAATTTGTTTTCCGTTTATTATTATTATTTATTATTCTTCTTATAATTATTTCATATTAAATATCCTTTAAAAAGGTTAAATTATTCGTTGTGATTATCACGTAAGTGCAATTCTATAAATTCCAAAAGTTTAGACATGATTTTAACAATTAATTAAATTATGTTTATTTAAAATTAATAATATAATTATTATGTAAGAAAATATTTAAAAAACTGGTACATGCTAAATTTTTCAACCAACAGGTCCTAAAGTAACTAAATAAAGATAGAAAAATAAATATTTTTTTAGATAATAAAATCTAATATATATGTATTAGAATATAGATGAGACTTATATTTAAATCGGAATTAGATTTTGGTAATTCCTATTCCTCAAGTTCTTTTTCAAAACTTTCATCATTCTTAGACTTTGGAAGATAATATAAATTGCTTCGGGATGTGTTTTATAATTTATTGGAGTTGGAGTTGTTAAATTTTTTGATGATTTTGACTTATTGCCCCTAATCAGATTCCAAAATCCCACTTTTTCGTTATTTTTGGATAATTTTTCTGCTTTAATTTGAATTTTGGTTTTATCATTATTTTTAGAATAATACGAATATTTCAATTCATCATTCAATTAATTAATTTGTGAATATGGAATTTTTGGTCGTAATCCATTATATACTTTTCTGGCCAATTTTCTATCATGTGGGACATCATAGTATGATGGAAACCAGTAACTATCTCAAAAGCTAAAATACTAAAAAAATAAATATAAGCAGGTTGGTACATTCTCCTCTACTTAATACTTAGGTTTTCACTTTGATCTGTAGTCCTAGCTGATTGGGTGTGTATCTGTTTTTGTTTCCGAGGGTTCGAAAACAATAAGGGAACTCGTCTTGTCATGTACGGAGAAAGAGTATTATTTATTGTTGTTGTCAAAATATGTTTCAAATGTTTCTGATGATTTCAGTTCCTGAAAGAGATTATCAAGATCTAATTCAGAATCTGTTACTTGTCATATAAGTCATTTGTTTTTTTAAGGACTTTTATATTTTGTCCTATTGACTTGGATCTAAATATTATACACAATAAATGTAAAGTCATATTATAAACTAGGGTGGAAGTCCTGATGAGTTATTCCTAAATCATGAATTTTTTAAAATTAGATGTTAAGCATTCTAAATGATTTAATTTTGCTTCTCAACTAATCTTATTAAAATTATTTCTTAAATAATCTCTAAGATTTCCACCGCGTACATTCGTTTTTTCTAAATCTTGTGTAATTCCATAAAATTGAACTGAACCATATTTCGTCCCATTTTTACTTTCAAGTGAATAGAGATCTAAATAATACTTATTTTTAAATTTGTAATTAATGTTAATAAAAATAACTTAAAAATGAATTTACATCTGATATTAATAAATATTTTGCCTCATTTAAAAAGCCTTCGTTTAAATTTGCAAAAGTATTTTCAAATTTTTTTAAATCTTCTGAGCCACCATTGATCGAAAATACCCATTTCATAATTGTTCCATAAACTACTTAGCCTTATAGATCCACCCTTTACTATTTCATTAATATCTTTAAAACTTTCATTTGCATTTTGTTGAATATCTTGAATAAGCATATCTATTGTCTTATTTCCTCTTGTCCATTTATAATTTTGAAATGTTTCGAGTTACCACCCATTCCAGACAGTAGTATATTCTTAATTGTATTCTCGGTATTCTTTTTCGTTCAGGTAAAAATTTATTTTTTATAAAAAAAAATGCTTTGAAATTTAAATATTCAATTTTATGTAAATGGAAATCTTGGACTTTATTTATGCTATTAATTTTAATTTGGATAATTGAATAAAAAAGGGGGTTTATATTAACAAGGCAGTTAGTTGACGATAAATATTTTTTCAGTAAAAATAATTACATATATTTGTCCAAAATTGCATACTATTGATTTTAATGTAATGCAGTACGTTTTTAAAAATAAACCTAAACCGCATATATTTTAACTTTTCTTTGTAAAAAAAAAAAGTTTAGTTTGACCACTTTTTAATATTTATACTAATAATGACAAATCAGATATAAGACGAAAAATAAAATATAGAAAAACATGATAAAATATTTATTAAAAATTTACATTAGTTGAAACCATTGTGTATGTATGTCATACAGAACAGAAGATAGCCTCACATACACATAATCATTTGTCCATTTTATTGACTCTTCTTAACTTGCAAAAGTAATAATGTTTTTAAAATTTTTTGACTCAAACTTTATATATTTTCGTAAAGGGTTAGAAAGTATTCAGCCAAATGAAATAATGTAAGGATTGTTATTAAGTCAAGTGTATATATTTAAATTTTCGATATTATTCTCAATCAAGCTACTATCAATAATTAAAACACCATGACTTGTTATTATTGCATTATAATATATTTTATAATTAATATTTATTTTATGTAGATAAACATATTTGTCAATTTGGAAAATGCAAAACAAGATTTATTTTTGATTTGATGTTAGTTACTAACGAATTTGAACTTGATGAATTAACCAACAAACAAGAAACCCTTCTCGTTGATATTAAAGCTTGGTTAGAAACTTATTTATCATACTATTTTCAAAGAAAACAACTTTAAAAAATTAGAAAATTATTGTAATTATATTATTGCAAAACAACCAAATATTATTTTTAAGAGTTTAGATTTTACTTCTCTTCCTGAATCTGCATTAATATCTCTTCACAAGCGAGATGATTTGTAAATGGAAGAAGTTAAAATTTGGGTTATGTCATAAAATGGGGGATTGCTCAAAATTCTAAAGAAGATTTTCTTACGTTAAAAACCATTTTACAACAATTTCTACCACTAATTCATTATTTTCATTTTTTAAATACTGAAATTATTGAAAAGTTAGCCCTTATAAAATAATTCTTGATAAACAACTTTAGAAAGATATTAAACAGCATATGGCAGTTTCTTATCGACTAAATCCAATATTTTTCCAACATGATCGATTTTAGTTACAGAATTACCTCCTCGCACAGAAGAACCTTTCTCAGCAATCATTTCTGAAGAACATACTGCAGAAATTTCGATCTAGATTTATTGTAAAACAATTAATTATTAAACAGCAAATATTCTATTTAAATTATTAATTTTAAGTAGAACTAGAGGTTAGGTTTTGCTCCAAAAAAATTTTGGAATATTTGCCATGGACATGGCAAAACAGTTGTAGTAACGAAAGTTAAAGGGACTGATGAGATACTTGGAGGTTATAATCTTTTAACATGGGATAAAACTTATAGTAATTTTATAATTGATAATTGGGGTGAAACAATGAAAAAATGGAAATATTCAAAATTAGTTTCATTAAAAAATGGCAATATTCAAAATTGTATTCTTAGCAGAGCAAAAAATATCCAACGTGCAATTTGTATTCGAAAATTATCAACATAGGTTTGGTTCACGTTTTGGAAATTTTTACTTATATAGTGAATAATCAAATTTCACTTTGGATAATTATAATTACTGTGATATTAACTGTAACCTTTGTGAAAAACAAAAACATAAGAACATCGTCATCAGAATATAACTTTTCCATTGTTAATTATGAAGTATTTAAAATTGTTATTAAATCTTAATAATTATAAAATATATTAAACTTGTATTAATTTTTAATGTTAATGTTTAATTTATTTTTTTTTTCGTCTCGACAATAAAGATTTTTTTGTGAAAAGTGTTTGCGCGTTCATTCTCTCTACTTGGCCTCACAACCTATATTTTTATATTTTTTCTTTATTATTTCTCTTAAGATATGTATAATTTGTAGGTAATTTATTTTTTTTTATTACTAAATGCGTGTGATTGAGAAGGAAAAATTTGAAGATGCTTCAAATGTTGTGAAGGGATAGATGATAGTTATTATTACTTACATTATTGTAGTTATGGTTGTGGTGTTGGTTATAGTTTTAATGTTTGTTAGTTAGTAGTAGTAGTTAATTGATTATGATTAATACTAATAATACTGTTTATTTCCCTACTTCCGGAAGAAAGAAGTAAAGCTCTGGTATTAATATGGTTATTATTATTTATTTCTCATTAAATGTTCTTAACATTATAATTATGAAAGGGAAGCCGAATAAATTTAATTATGTGAATTAAGTGAATTATGACATGAGTGAATTGAGTAAATTAAGAGAAGGTGTAGAAGGAGGAGTCAACGAAGGAGAAAGGAAGTTGTAGTTTTCTGCTTGCCCCATTTGTCGAAAGAAGTTCCTAATGTTAGAGTAAGTAAAATAAAAACAATAATATATTTTATTTTATAATTTTTTTAGATGGATCAACATAAAACAAATTAAATGGTTGGGGGAAATTAAAAATCGAGTAGCAGTTGATTTTGATTTAAATTAATCAAGTAAAAAATTAAAAATTAAATTTATTAAATTACAAATTTCATTAATAACTTATTATTTTCAATTTAGTTATTTTAACTCAATATTGTTAGTGGAATATTATTATTAAAAGGTGTTATCAACAATAACAATGATTTTATTTAGAAATATATCAAATACTCAAATACATTATATAATAATTTTTTGCGAAATTAATTATTTAATTTAATTTAATTTTTTTAAAAATGAATAACATACTTAAACATAAATAAATTAAAAAAATTTTATTATTTATTATTAGAAAAAAGAAATAAAATTATTTCAGTTCTTCTAATTTTTATTCAATCATCACCACCATCGCCATCATTTCAATATAATTATTATCTTCATTTTCTTAATTTGAATTATGTGAGTTACTTAATGATAAGGATGCTATAAAATGGCTTTTAGCATTATAATTATTGTAATTGGGGTCATTGTTTCTGTAGGAGTCCTTCAGTTTCATTTTTTTGATATGAAGTTAATAATAATTATATTTTTTGTTATTACTATCTCTTATTTGTGTCATTGTCATAGTATTGAAGAATCTCCAATCTTTTATAATATATTTTATATATGTAAATTATTTTTGGTAAGTGGATTAAAATTTTAAAATTAATTAACTTTAACATATTATTTAATGCTATGCTATTAAAACTATTATTAAATATCAATATTAGGGGATACAGACAGTTTTATTCATTTTATCTTAATGCTCTACTAGTGGATTCAGGTATTTCTTTTCTACTTATTATTTGCTAAAAAGTGATAATAAAAGTAAAATAGCTTTGAAAAAAGATTGTTATTTATCATCAGCTTAAGATGCAAACTTGATTCCAGATATATTTATTAAATACTTTGAAAAAACTATTGTTGAATACTCAAATATTTTTTCTTTGCATATTTGATAAACTTCATAATATCTATTGAAAATTCACCAGTTAAATTTCTAATTAATTTTTCATATCTATAATTATTAGTAATCCAAAACGATTGATTTCTATCCATAAATAAATCATTTCCAAAACTTGCAGCAATCGTAAAACAATTAGAATCATAAATAGCTTTACTTGGAACTTTTACACGACTAAGAATAGAGTTTTTGATATTTCCATTTTTTAAAGAAAAAATAAAACTGTTATTAGTTTCAGAATATTGAAAATTTAAACTATCCAAATTAGAATTCCAACCAATAGGATTGCAATGGTCTCATCCGTATCTTGCAATAATGGCACCATTTTTTTTCTGATCACACAAATTCCATCTCTGCTACCACGAAATATAAGATTGAATTCATATGGATTATTATTAATTTCATGAATTATATCTTTCCTGTCGATCCAAGATTAATTTCATGAATTATATCTTTCCTGTCGATCCAAGATGCAATTTCAGTTGCTTGTTTGATATCAATAATTGACGACATGATTTGAAAAGTAGATCCACTATTTGGAAGCTGGGTGGTGGATATTTTACGATAGATTTTTTGTTGAGAGACATGGAATGTTTTAAAATATCAGCCCATAATTTTTCATCAAGAATTTGTAGATATGGAAATACTTTTCCATAATATTTTCATTGAAAATTTGAAAATATCGAATGTGGGGTAAATATTGTAGCAAAGTATTTTTTAGAATTTGAAAATCCTTTTCAATCCAATCATTAACGTTTGAAGGTAAAGTATTATTTTGAGAAATTCCCCCATTGAATTATGTAATCACAAATTTTGGATTTTTCGAGTTGAAAATCATCCCTTTAAATAATAGAATAGATACCAAAGATGATTCTGGAAGAGTATTGGAATCATTTGACTCAAAAAATCAAGTTAGGATATTTTGCAATTATATCGCTGCAATAATTTTGAAGTGCTTTAAAATGAGTTCGAAAACTTAAATTATAAATTTTTGAAAAATTTAATTTTAACCAGGAAGATTGATTTTCAATAAGAAATGTCTAAAGCCTTATTTTCATTTCTGCAAGTTGAAATTCATTTGCAGTCATTAAAAGATCAAAAATTACAGAAGTTTCAACTCTTTCAAGATTGACTGTAGCCCCGTAAATATATCTAATAATATCAAAAACTTTAGTAGAGATTTGTGGTTTTTAAAGAATTCTAATATTTTCATCTTGGCTGATAGTTGATTTTTTAAATTCATCGTAGAGGTAAGGACATCGATAACACAAAACTGTTGAATGAACTTTAAATGGTTGAATCATTGAAGATTCTCTAACTTCGATAATAACATTATGTTCATCTCCATTTTCTAAAAGTCTTTCGATAGATTTTCAAATAAATTTAATGTATAACCGAATGGAGAAGCAGATAAACAAATAATTTTTTTCGGGTATTGTTTCGTTACACAAGTCATTGTTTACCAATTTGGAGCAAGATGTTGATCCATCTAAATGTTAAAACAATAGTTTAATTAACAAATACGCCCGCATATTATGAAATGTGAAAATCGAGCAGCGTTATATTGAATATCAATGAGGAATTGTGAAAGAAAATAATGAAGACATTACTTGAAATAAATAATCATCATGATTAATGATGATGTTGCTTTCAAGTCTATTATTTCTTCTTCTGGAACTACTAATGTGTTCAAGCATCATCTTTATATCAACTTAACAACTACCAAAGACGGAGAAAACGTTTCTACTTGTCCCATTTGTTGAAGGGAAGTCCTAATGTCAAGAGTAAGTAATTTGATTGACCTTAATATTTTAATTCAAAAATAATTATTAATTTTTTTAAAAATTTTTTTTAGATAGATATGATTTATGAATTAAATGGTTGGTGGAAATTTAAAATGAGTAGCAGTTCGATTGAAATTTAATTTATTTATTGCCATATTAGCTTGATCTACTTCTTTTCAAGTTTAACTATTCCCTTTACTCATAGTTCATAGTTGGTAGAAAGTTAATGATATAAAACAGATGCAAAAAATGGAAAGCCTATTTTATATTTATTAGACACTAAAAAAGTGGAATGAGAAGTATTTTCAGAAGGGTTTCCAAATGGTTTGCGTCATCTTTCATTACATGCCTTGAATGAGGTAAATCTTGGTAGCTTATGTTATTGATTGTGGCTATGTGGTATTTGGTGATATCGGAATAATGATTTCTGTTCATATCACAGATCATCTTCTGAAGGTAATAAAATATTATATAATTATTATTTTTAAAAAATCCAAATTAAAATATATTATATAATAATTAAAAAATCTGAATCAATTTTTATTTTATTTTTATTAGAAGCGATTATTGAAACAATCACAAGAATTATGTCGATATATACAAAGACAATAATCTAACGAATTTGAAATTTCGACAAATGGCACTGCAATTCATAATTCTTGTATCAGTCAGTGTATAAGATATGCTTTTGGACTTTGTGATCTCGATCATCTAATTACTTTTTCAAAATGTGATAGCCTTTTTTATTTTTTTGAAAAATTAAAAGTAGTATTAAGTGAGGAACATTCCGAAACACTTGATGAGTATCAACGAAAATTAATAGCATGGATGGCGTACAAGCAATCTAGAAGAATTAGATGATGAAGGTGTTGTGCTATAATAATTGTAGACTACAAGATTTGACTATTTGCAAATTTGCAATTAAAATTAAGTTTTATCAATTGCAATGCAAATGCACAGAATACAAAGAATTGAATGTCAATATAAAACAGGAATCATTCAAAAGGTAGGTACTTAGTTTGATCTTAGTTTGATCTTAGATTTATAATTTTTTTAAAAAAGAAATTCATTTTCTCTAAATGTCTTGTACTATCTTATGCAACAGCGGAAAAAAAATTAATTTAAATGGTTTGATCTAAATATTTTACAAAGAAATATAAAAAAATAATAATTCATTATAAAGGTGATGACAACTACGAAAAAATAATATTGATACTTGTATTCAGTTTTTATGATGAAAAAGAAATTCTAATTATAGAACCATCAATAAGTTGCTCTTACGATTACATTTTTATTATTTTAAATAACTCTCAAATATTAAAATGTTTATGTATTTTGATATTATAAAAAATTTGTGGTATCTCAATGTTGGAATAATTAAGTATTGGTAAATATTTTTATTAGTAAATGGTTTATTTATTATCTTGCAGTGATCTTGAGAGAGGTAGTGGTTGAAATACTTTTGCTTCTATTCTTTCATAATATTTTATCATTGATTTGTCTATAATAAATGCATCCTTTTTATAAATATTTAGCATCTTACGCGCATATTTCACAATTTAGTCACCTTTTAAGGAGGTTAATAACTCGATCATTGGTAATTTGGTGGCTTGAAGGTCTGATTATACAAGATAGTTATTTAATTAATAAGTACTATCATCAGGCCGTGTTCGTAAAAAATTCTAAATTGTCATGATAACCATGTTTTCTTATTTAAGTGATCATTGTTTTTAGGGTACAATAATTTTTCCTTCTATTTTTTACTCCTACTTTTACTCCATTTCTATTTCGAATATACTTAATATATTTCGATATATATACTTAATAAAATATTATTTTAGTAGAATATAAATATAACATTTATTTAAAATATGAATGATGCATGAATTCTTTATTTGGTGAATTTTTTTAAGAAAGGAAATTATTTATGTAGCACTACTTTTTATAAAATAAGCCGAATTTGGGTTATACAAGCCATATGATAATCGCAAAATTGTATCACAAATATTTTTTTTTGGATAACGACGACATTTAATAGAAACCAAAAAGAAATTTTAATTGGAATTGTCTAATTGTCAGTGTTTCAAAAATAAAAAATGACACTTAAATTTTTGGACAAGTTATCTCGAGATTTTTCAGAACTTCTTAACGATAAAGAAGAATATAATGTTGTTATTGAAGTTGGTCAAGAACAATATAAAAAAACCTTCACTGCGCACTCAGCCGTCTTACGTTATCGTTCATCTTACTTTAGTAAAGAATTAACAAATACTGTTCCCAATGATGAAAATAATAAAATTATTATTAAACCATTCATTTCTGTTCAAATATTCGAAATTCTTCTTAAGTAAGCACCTTAAATTATTTATTTTAATTATTGAGTATTTTTGTACGATATATAAAAAGTTAAATAATTTTAATAATTATTTGTAGATATGTTTATGGCGGAATCATTGATACGAAAAATATGGATGCCAGGACTATGTACGATTTAATGATTGTTGCTAACGAATTGGAGTTTGGGGAATTATCCCGGAAATTAGAAAATAATCTTATTGAATCCAAAGCTTTTTGGTTAAGAACTCATTTCACTTTTGTTTATCATTCAATTTTTAAACGTAACAAATTTCAAAATTTAGAAAAATTTTGTAATGATATTATTATAAAACATCCAAGTATTATTTTCGAATCCGCAGAATTCATTTCGCTTCATGAATCTGCTTTAGTATCAATTTTAAGACGTGATGACCTACATATGAAAGAATCAGAAATTTGGGATTATGTAATTAAATGGGGAACTGCACAGAATCCAACCTTACCCAAGAAATTGAAAGAATGGTCTGACGAAAATTTTATGACTTTAAAAGCAACCTTACAACAATGCTTACCGCTTGTTCGTTATTTTCACATTTCAAATTCAGATGTTATGGATAAAATTAAACCATATAAAAAAATTCTAGGTAAACAGTTATGGAACGATTTGAAGCAGCATCTTATACTTCCAGACCGACCAATAAAGTCCACAATCCTTCCACCAAGATTGGTTTTAAAACAAGAATTACCAGCAAGAGCAATCGAATTATTTTCAACTATAATCAATGAAGAACATGCGTCGATGATTGTGTCATGGATTGATAATCGACCAACAAGTTATTCTTCAAGAGATAATCCATATGAATTTCAATTAATTTTTCGAGGAAGTAAAGACGGATTTGCTCCAAGAAATTTTTGGAATATTTGCGATGGGCATTCTAACACAATTGTGGTTACTAAAGTTAAAGGNATGAAAGAATCAGAAATTTGGGATTATGTAATTAAATGGGGAACTGCACAGAATCCAACCTTACCCAAGAAATTGAAAGAATGGTCTGACGAAAATTTTATGACTTTAAAAGCAACCTTACAACAATGCTTACCGCTTGTTCGTTATTTTCACATTTCAAATTCAGATGTTATGGATAAAATTAAACCATATAAAAAAATTCTAGGTAAACAGTTATGGAACGATTTGAAGCAGCATCTTATACTTCCAGACCGACCAATAAAGTCCACAATCCTTCCACCAAGATTGGTTTTAAAACAAGAATTACCAGCAAGAGCAATCGAATTATTTTCAACTATAATCAATGAAGAACATGCGTCGATGATTGTGTCATGGATTGATAATCGACCAACAAGTTATTCTTCAAGAGATAATCCATATGAATTTCAATTAATTTTTCGAGGAAGTAAAGACGGATTTGCTCCAAGAAATTTTTGGAATATTTGCGATGGGCATTCTAACACAATTGTGGTTACTAAAGTTAAAGGAACAAATGAAATTCTCGGAGGATTTAATCCTTTAGCTTGGGATAAAACAAAAGAGGGGTGGATGAAAACAGATGAGAGTTTTATATTTTCATTTAAAGATGTTAACATTCATAATCCAATTCGTAGCAGAGTTGAAAATGAGGATCACGCTTTATGGTATCCTTTAGATAAAGATAGATATGGTCCATATTTTGGAGATTGTGAATTCATGATTAAATTATCCGTATTAAATTTTACTCAGAATACGGAAAGTTTTTGTAGGAATACTAGTAATTATGAAAAACCTATTAGAAAAACTGAGGATAGATTTTCCATTATAGATTATGAAGTATTTAAAGTTGTTAAAAAATAAAGTTTTTTTTTACTTTTTTTTTTAATTTGAAATAAATAAATTATCACATTTTTGCATAGAAAATTATTTATATAATAACGTTCGCTAGAGAGGGGCTCACAAATATTTCATTTACTTATTTTAATGTAAAATACAGTTATTTTTACATCTTAAATTTAAAATTTCAATTGTATTAGTATTATTGGAAGACATGTACATATATATTTAATTATACAGTATATACTGAGCTGTTAGGAATTTTAGAGATATCTAAATAATCTCC
Source organism: Diversispora epigaea (assembly GCA_003547095.1). NCBI lineage: Eukaryota > Fungi > Glomeromycota > Glomeromycetes > Diversisporales > Diversisporaceae > Diversispora > Diversispora epigaea. The sequence goes on from PQFF01000011.1 coordinate 929,323, forward strand.
AATTATTATATGGACTTATTTGTTTATGATAAACTATACTTTTATTCAGTAGTTGATTGCAATGTACTATTTACTAATTATTAAAAAAAAATTGTAAGATTGAAAATGCTATTGGTTCTTCAATTGATTATAAATATTCCAGAAGATACTTATAGACTTTTCAATTATTTAAGTCTTCCAAATCTAATTATAATGAAAATTTTGAAAAAGAACTCGGAGAATTAAGAAAATCTACTTCTGTTTTAAGTATTAATTTTATTTATATTAATATATTATATTTTATTTGGTTTTTTATCATAAAATAAGAATTTATTTAATTTATTACTATCTTTAACATCCAATTTTAAACATTTTAAATATCTAAATATTTTTTAAATTTTATAGTATTTTGATGAAAATTTCATCAGAAATTTCTTTTTATTATGTTATGAAGTAATTTTGCGTATAAAAATAAAATTAAATAAAATATAAAAATCTTACTTTGCATAGTCGCGAACTCAGGATTACAGATAAGTAACATAAAAAATTACTCGACACTCAGATCACAAAGAAGAAAAGTAAGATTAAAATATGTAATAAAAAAAAGATAAAAAATACATATAAATTGAGATTCACCTTCAAATCCAAGTTTGAAAAAAAAATAAAATAATATATTTAAAAGTTTAATAAGAAATAAAAAATTTAGAATCGAAGCTTCAGATTCTTAGTGATATATAAAACTTTAATAATATCTATTTATTTAACCACTATCAGTTTCAAAACTATTCCTAAACTAGGAAGCGGGGACCGTTGGGAGTCCGGAGCAATATTAATTGACAATTGAATTGTTTAAATCAATTAACTTAATTTAAATTAATTTAATTAATTTGAACGTCAATTAATGTAGCAACTATGAATAAAATTTAAATAAATTATTACAGAACAAAATATTTATTTTACAAGTTTTAAAAATTTCTTTTTGAATTAATTGCTTCAAATTTAAAAAAAAAATTCATTGTTGCAAATAAGTAAAAACGAATTTTTAAATAACAACAATAAGCCAATAAAATTATAATTCGGAAATACCAAATATAAATATGCATTTAATAGTAATTGGTAATTAAATAAGAAAAATAAATTAAAAATTATAAATAATTCAAATGTGATTATAACTTATTCATCGTCTATCTTTCTCAGGATCTAATGATTAGAATGTAGTAAAATTTATTACATAAGTATTGTGAAATAATTTATAGTCATGAATTATTAAAGACTAATTAATTAAGAATTACCTTCCAGATTCTTGTGTTATTGTGTTCTCGTTCAATTGGTTTCGGAATTGTTATCGAAATTATTTAAATTATTTATTTAATATCAATGTATTTATTTCATTAAATAAAAATGTATTTTATTTTTCTTTCGGACTTTTAGAGAGAATTTTAAGCATGCAACATTATTCTTATATATCTCACGCAATTCTATAGAACGACAAATGTTATAAATAATATTTCTAACGTAACTTATAATGACAAATTCTATTTTTTTTATTGGGTTTCGGATTTCTTTCATTAGTTGGTTTAGATGATAATTGTTGGATTGTTATCTGGTTCATTGAAGTTGATAAATGTTATCGATTTTTTAATTATATTTCGCAAGTGGATTTCACAATATCAACCCAAGTATCTAGCAAGAACTTCTTAAAATACGCCATAAAAATACGACTCGTTGAACTAAATAATAACCACCAACTATTTCGTCAGTGTCAGTTATCGCACTCAATTGTGTCAGTATGCAAATATTATATTACTTCAAACATTTTACACGTTTCATTTCAAAAAAAAAAAAATTTACTCTTTATTGATGGCATCCATCACTTTTTTTTTTGAATGTTGTGATTAAGCAGATAAAATTAGTACTGAAAAAATCTTTCAGAGTCCTTTAGACAATATTGCCTTAATCGGATAAAATTAACTTTTTTTATATCAAAAAGATAATTTCTCCGTTATTGATGGAATTATTAATTACACTTTCCTTGAATGGTTTGGTAAAATTACAGTATTCTGATATAATCAAGTATCAAAAAGATTTTAATAATTTTATGTTCAGATGTATATTTCAGTAGAGAATTACACGGACTAAGTGGACTATATGAATAATATGAACTATACGGATTACAAGGATTGAATTATCAAATCCATGAGAGAAAAAAAGGATCGATAACTGATGTTCATTAGAGACATTAGAANCAAGTGGATTTCACAATATCAACCCAAGTATCTAGCAAGAACTTCTTAAAATACGCCATAAAAATACGACTCGTTGAACTAAATAATAACCACCAACTATTTCGTCAGTGTCAGTTATCGCACTCAATTGTGTCAGTATGCAAATATTATATTACTTCAAACATTTTACACGTTTCATTTCAAAAAAAAAAAAATTTACTCTTTATTGATGGCATCCATCACTTTTTTTTTTGAATGTTGTGATTAAGCAGATAAAATTAGTACTGAAAAAATCTTTCAGAGTCCTTTAGACAATATTGCCTTAATCGGATAAAATTAACTTTTTTTATATCAAAAAGATAATTTCTCCGTTATTGATGGAATTATTAATTACACTTTCCTTGAATGGTTTGGTAAAATTACAGTATTCTGATATAATCAAGTATCAAAAAGATTTTAATAATTTTATGTTCAGATGTATATTTCAGTAGAGAATTACACGGACTAAGTGGACTATATGAATAATATGAACTATACGGATTACAAGGATTGAATTATCAAATCCATGAGAGAAAAAAAGGATCGATAACTGATGTTCATTAGAGACATTAGAATTATCCACTCTCTTCTTTTCATTTATATTTAGTGACTGACGATCTTAGAATTAACTTGATGGATTATAATATATAGATTATAATATATTATTTGTTACTAATAAATTAATAAATAATAATAATAGTAAAGTCCTAATTCCCACTCCCCATTCCCGCTTTAAAATAAAAAAAAATATCCCTCAGCCAACAATCTAGGTGCTCTGGCTCTAATGTATAGTTAACTATCATAGAAAATAGTATACAGTCAACCACACATCAGAAGTGTGCCAGGGCATTGACCTTTTGCTATTAAGAAACCATAATCCCGTACAACCAAGAAAGGGGGAAATCTTCACTTGTCTAAGTAAAGACTTCCCACTTTCTAAGCGAACAGTAAAATCATTTCTTAATAAGAAAGACCAACAATAATTCCTTGAATCTTCTCACCAGAAACCGCAATCCCATCACTCACTAAGAAAATACACATTTGCTTTGTTGCCAAAACAAATCCATAAATTCTTAGCAAGCGATAGTAAAACCATTTCTTGATAAGAAGAGAACTATGAAAGTTCTTAACAAGAAATAGAACAATTAAGTTCTGAAAGTTTGAGGAAAAAAATTTAGGTGGGAAAAGGGGGGTATTAATAGCTTTTTCAATTTTTTTGAGATTATGGGACACTAGTTAGCTATGACTTATGGTATCATTATAATCATAAGCCTCGCTAATCACCGCATGTCAATCTCATGTGCAAGCGACTATCATGCAAATGTTAAAACACTATGATGATCTTTTTTTAATAATATATATTATATTAATATAAATACAGAATCGGAGACTCAAATCTTGCATACATAAAATATTGTATATTATATTAAATTATTAAATTACTTACCAATTTGGTGTGTCATCACATAATTTTTTTCTTTATCGGGTCTATAATTTTTTAATAATGAACAATAATTCTTATTGTTCACATATTAAATGATTAATGCATCAATATATTATAATAGATAGCTTATAAATTTTCAAAAGAAAAATATATCATGTCTTTGCTCATTATTAAAATGTATAATTAATGTGAACAATAAGATCATGATCTTAAAATTTGAAAATTGTATTTTGCATGAATGAAAAGGGTTTTTTTTTTTAAATAAATTTATAAATAAAAAAGGTAGCAAAATTTCTCAAGATTTTTTTCCTTTTTTTTTTACACACTCTTTCTTGTTATTAATTAAGAAAAAACTTCCGTTAATAAAAAAAATTAATTACAAAAATAATTTTGAATACTTTTTTTGACATAATAGTTGAAGTATTCTACAATTATATGATAGAAATTTTTTTTTACATATTTTCATTATGAAATTATATATTACGAAATCACATATGGAGAAAATTATATGATGAAATGAAAATGACATATCCATTTAATTAACAACGTTGATGATTTTAAATTCTATATTAGATTTTATTAAGGAGTCATAAAAAATATTAATTCTTAATCGATTTCATTTTTAATATAACAATGATACAAAAATAAATAAATAAATAGAAAATATTCTTTCAATTCCACCCAATCGACTATATTTTTTAAATAAATAAAAAGTTATAATCAATATTATTGTCATCAAATTCATAGTATTACAATTATATAGTTAAAAACTTAATCATTGACCTATATATAATTTAAATAATTTATAATTTATATGATTTAAAGAATTTATATGATGATATAAGTGTACATATAATTTGGTATTATCTGTATAAAAATGAGTATTATTTCAGTTAGAAATGATAACAAACATTAATATTACAATTTTTTCAGCTATCTCAATTATAACAATAGATATGGTGGTAGTAATTGGATGTTAATAGACTATCTAATCAATATTTCGTAACAATCCCCAAACCAAAGTGAGGAATTGCGTTCTTTCTTTTTTAGGGAATAGAAAAGAAATGGCCGAAGTTGACCTCCAGAAATTTAATCCAAAAAAGACAAATAATTTCATCATAACATAATGGTCATCGTGTTGTTAAATAGATTATTATTATGGGATACGTGTAATAATGGCGTATTGAATTATGATTGCCACTCTAATAGTATAATTAATGCTACTTATGATATTATCATTATTACTACTTGTAACATTTTCTTTGATCAAAATGTTTTTAATTAATATTATTTATTTTGTTGTCATTAAATTAATGATAAATATTATCATGATTATCATTTTAAATAAGAGTTATGAGTTAGGGGAGCTTTGTGTATATATATAATATTTAATTCAAATATTTAATTTTTTTGAAATTTATTAAAACTTTAGCTCATTAGATGGAATTATTGGCATCCGTCCTTGTCACTATAATGAATTTATCCATGAATGCTTTGATCCAAATATATAAATATTAAAATATTGTCATAATTTAATTTTTGTTTATAGATAGCTGTGGTCAATCGTAAAAAAGTAAGCAAAGCATTAAAGATTTCGATCTTTGAACTGCTAACGAACTTATGGACGATTCAATTAACCATCCTTTAAAAAATGATTTATATTATCATGAATAATAAATAAATTTTTAATTTCCATAAAATTTTCATGTTATGCACTAATAATTATGCCAATTACAGAGATCTTAACCAAGAAGCTTTGGATTCAATACAATGATTTTCTAATTTATCGGATAATTCCTCAAACTCCAACTCATAGTAGAAAATATCAACATCCATATTTCATTCAAAAAAATACTCCATCAATGTATAATAATTAAATTAAAAAGCCTTAAGAATAATTTTGATTTTATTATTTGAGCACAGTGTTTATTAATCCTTCACTAACGTAAAGCTGAGTGTGCAGTGTAATGGAGATTTTAAGTGTCACTCTTTCAGAAAAGAGAAAAATTGACTTTTATAGACTTTAATGATATAGAAGGAAATTTTAACATTTTTCGGAGAAGATAAAGTATTAGTGTAGTCACATTGACCCTCCCAGATAATTTTTTTTAGCGACCAATCAGATTGTGAACTTGTGGTAAAAGCAGATCGGTAGATTGGCAAAGAAGCTTATGGCAAATAATTTGAGCTGCTATCAAAAATAGTCAGCCCATAATTTTTTAACTTCCAATTCGATCTTTATCTAAGCTTTAAAAATTAGTTGATTGATCAGTATCAAAATGTTGAATGAAATTTGTGTTCTTTATTTATCTTTAATTTTCATGATAAAAAAGGAAAAATTAAATATTTCTACGAAACCTGAAGAAAACATTGTAGCAGAAAGTAGGAAACATTCTATCAGCACATCATCAATAAATATGTAATTGTACATCAACAGTCGGCATCATTCAGGGATATTAATGTTTGTTGTGATGAAATTATGTTGCTAAAAACAAATAATCATTATTGCGCTAAAGTTACTATACTATTGACAATGAAATCCTTCAATCTTTACCTGTTAATGGCTCAATAAAAGACTAGCTCCCGAAGAAAGAAAAGATTTCGAAGAATCAAATGATAAAAATAATAATGGCAGAATCACATATACCTTCATTTCGAGTCTCCCATCTCCCACTGTGAAGATTAATGACACCCTTAAGCAGTATTGTACATTTTGTAAGTCCCTAGGTTTTTTTACTGTCCCAATGTCACATGTCCCACTGTCCCTACCCTTATTGGGTTTATAAAGATATATTAAAACTTTATAAATATATGTAAAAATCAATTCTAAATAACTTTAATTAATGATTTAAACTAAGTTTTATAATGGAATTTTTTATAATTTAAAAAATTATTTTTGTTCCAAAATGTCCCAAGATGTCCCATGACAATACTGCCCTTAAGCATATGCAAGATATGAATCCTCCTGTAACATGGTCAAATATAGGTAATAATCTTGTTAAAGAGTTCCAACACCGGGCTATATTATGTGGGAATTCCTGATCGATCTTTGAACAGAATATCAATTTAGCCAAATATTTCAAATATCTACTGAAATACAAAGATAGAATATTTACATATCATATCAAACATGCTGGAATATTTTATTTTAAATTCTCTAATACGGTGGAGGATACTACAAGAAAGAAAGGTACTGTATACGATACGTTAAACAAAACCTAAATGATGATCGAGAAAATAATTGATCAGGATGACAAGCGTGTTACTGACCATATTATGCGATATGGTGGTAAAGGTTTGCATGTATCCCAACAGTTTTAGATGATACAGCGTTATGAATTATTAAACAGATGGGATCATATGAGTTAATATTTTTTACGTTTAGTACTGCATAAAATTATTACTTAACGAAGAAGCAGATTTTATTAATTCTTCGAGTTCTTTTTTAAAATTTTCATCATTTTTAATAACAGGACTAAATTATATTCATAGATTTCTCAATTATTTAAGTTTCTAGATCTTGAATAACTTTATAGATTTTCAATTTAATATTTTTAAAATTAACTTCATATGTTATGAACAACATTATAATACCCTAAAAATAATAATTGGAAATCAGTCAGAATTTCCAACGTTCTCGGACTATGTGCATGTCTTCCAATAATGTTAAAACAATTTACAATTAAAATTTCAGATAACTGTATTTTACATTAAAATAAATAAATGAAATAATTTTAATTTATTTATGAACTACTGTCTAGCGATTCTTTATTATAAATAATTCCCAATACACAAATGTAATAATTTATATATATATTTCCAGATTATAAAATATATAAAAAAAACTTAGATAGATTTTTTAGCAACTTTAAATACTTCATAATCCATTATAGAGAAAAATTCTTTAGTTTTTCTAATAAGTTTTTCATAATTACTAGTATTCTTCCTACACAAACTTTCCGTATCCTGAGTAAAATTAGATACGAATGATTTAATCATGAATTCACAATCTCCAAAATATGGACCATATCTATCTTTATATAAAGTATTGAATTTTGAATGTTAACATCTTTAAATGAAAATATAAAACTCTCGGCTGTTTTCATCCACCCCTCTTTTGTTTTATCCCAAGCTAAAGGATTAAATCCGCCGAGAATTTCGTTTGTTCCTTTAACTTTAGTGACCACAATTGTATTAGCATGCCCATCACAGATATCCCAAAAAGTTCTTGGTCTTTACTTCCTCGAAGAATTAATTGAAATTCATATGGGTTATCTCTTGAAGAATAACTTGTTGGTCGATTATCAATCCATGATGCAATCATCGACGCATGTTCTTCATTGATCATAATCGTAAATGGTTCATTTGTTCTTGCTGGCAATTCTTGTTTTAATAATAAAAATAATGATGGACCCAAATTTTATATTCTATTTTATTTATAATAATAATTTATAATTTATTTAAATATTCTATGCAATTTCACTATACCTGGCTTTGAATTTTAGGTCGTCGAAATAGAAGATTCTCGTAATTTATTTGGTTGAAATATCAATACAATAATACCACATGTTGCTTCGAAGAGTTATGAATTAAGTTATAATACTCATGATAAACTTTTTTCAACTCGTAATTCATTAATTCATTACAAGAGGTATTTTAATTTTTATTATAATTATTAATTTATTAAACATTATTATATTATTTTGTATTAAATATCCAAAGTTGTTCTTTATAGGAAGCTACTATGAAAAATAATGGTAAATCGTGGGTGAAGTTTGTTAAAGAATTGAATAGTGAATATCCATCGAGGTAATTTAATTTACTTATTTTAATTAATTTATTTTTATTTATTTTAATTTAATTTATTTAATTTATTTATTTTCACCGATTTATTATTTAATTTATTTATTTTAACCTATTTTAATTAATTTATTTTATTTTATTTATTTAATTTATTTATTCACCGATTTATTTATTTAATTTATTTAATTTATTTATTTATATTTATATTTATATTTATTTATTTTAATCAATTTTAATTTAATTTAATTTAATTTATTTATTTTAATTTATTTTATTAATTTAATTTAATTTATTTTATTTTCTTGTGACTTTTAACTACTGAAAAATATGATGAAATTGTCCGAATTGTGGTATGTAATAATTACGATTTTAATTATTTTAATTATTTTATTTTATTATTTAAATTATTTTAATTATTTTAATTATTATTATTATTCAAATTCTTTTAATTATTATAATTTCACTTATTTACATATTCATTCACACCTGCATTCCCAGGTAAATTAAAATAAAATATACATATATATCCATATATAAATAGGTCCACTACGTAAATCATTCATCATTACACTCCACAAGATGAGATAGATAAATGAATGTTTTGTTTATTCGCGAATAAGAGTAATCTCAAAGAACTTTTTGAAGCATTACAAGAGATCATCAAAAATCGAGAATAATAATAAGAATAATGGTATGGTAATGATGAGATGATGATGATGAATCTGATGATTTGGTCCAAACTAACTCGACAAATTTAAGAATTTCAATGGATCTTTCTACGGGATAAATGTTAAGTTTCGATCAATTGGAAATTTTGAGGATAATTATCAAGCTAGAAAAGTGAAACTTGTGATGTAAAACATTTATACGGCGAATTTTCAATTCCCACAGAGGAAAGGATTTAACTGTGATGAGAATTTGGATGAAGGGTATTTAATTTATTTATTAATTCATTGATTGATTGAATATTAATTTATTATTTAATTATTTATTGAATTAATTTATTATTTAATTATTTATTTTTTATTATATTTTTTATAGTTAAGAGAAATTACGAGAGCCATTATTCAAAAAGCCATTAAAGAGGTATTATTATTATTGATTATTATTGATTATTATTTATTATTTATTATTATCCATTACTATTTATTATTATTTGTTTATTTATTATTTATCACTATTTATTATTTTTTTAATAATACAATTGGTTAATCTTTGGGATAAATGTTCGATTAACCAATATAAACGTGATGAATTCTTTGAGAGCTTACAAAAAAGTAAGTAAATAACATCTAATAATAATAATAATAAATATTATTATTACTATGACATTTTTAATATAGAATTTTTTAATTTATTTATTAACTTTTTATATTCTTTATTTATTATTTATTATTGGTTTATAGTTGAATCTGCTGATGAAGTATATGAATTACATTCACAAGAAGTATCTCGCCTACAAGAATTATATGTTAAATGTGCCAAGATTTATCGATGGGTGTTGGAAAGGCGTGCCGTAATCGAGGTAAAATTATTATTTCTTTATTTTTTTATTGATTTCCACATTACATAAAATTTATTCTTTATTATTCACAGAAAATGATCGAATTTGAAAAGAAGGAATCCGACCCACGTCCTTCTTTCAAAGTTCATTCCAACTATTGGAAGAAGAAAATGAGGAAAATCTTGTTGGTCCAATTTAGTTAAGAAAATTTATGTAGTATTGTGATATAACAATATGTTCCGAAACCTGAGATTTAAAATTTAATTTATCAAATTAATTTTTATATCAATCATTTCTTATTTAATCAATTATTATTTAAAATTAACAACGGTTATTTATTTATTTATTTTAAAGTTATTAAAATAGTTATAGTTATGCGAATAGGCTTACAACCTAATTTAATTGAATTTCTATAAAAATATTTATATATAAAACAAGAAGGAAAATTATAAAAATAGCTGCGGTTGGGAAGAAGAAAAAGAGATTCCCCTCTCGCGAAAACATTTTCTTTATTCATATATACTTAAAAATTTAATAATTTCTTAATAATCTTAGTAATAAATAGTTTCATAATAATTAATTTTATAATAAATAATTTTATATTAATCTAATAGTTCTAAAATTACTTTTCTTTTATAGTAAATAATTTTGTAATAATTAATACAAATAATAAATAATTCCATATAGTAATAGAGATAAGATACGCCAAAGCAGTAATATATCTCTATTGTTATACTTTTGTGATAAATCTTTATAATACTTTTAATAAACTACTTTTGTTTCTTTGCGAGTTACTTCAAAAAGTCTATTAAATTTTGGCAGTGTACATAGTAGTCAGTAGAGGATACTTTTACTCCACTTACTCATCGTATCACACATAATTGTATTGTTTGTGATTGTTAGTAAGCAGGTTACTGTGTTTCGTGATTTTGCGCACGTGTTAGTAGTGTATTATATTATCATGTGAGTCACTTAAATTTGGTGAGACTGATTGACGTAACTTTCATCTTGTTCTGCGCAGACCGCGACAATAGTTTGAGGCTTTTTTAATGATTGTGAATTTGGAAAAATGAAATAAACAATTAATAATTATTTTTTNAAATAATTCCATATAGTAATAGAGATAAGATACGCCAAAGCAGTAATATATCTCTATTGTTATACTTTTGTGATAAATCTTTATAATACTTTTAATAAACTACTTTTGTTTCTTTGCGAGTTACTTCAAAAAGTCTATTAAATTTTGGCAGTGTACATAGTAGTCAGTAGAGGATACTTTTACTCCACTTACTCATCGTATCACACATAATTGTATTGTTTGTGATTGTTAGTAAGCAGGTTACTGTGTTTCGTGATTTTGCGCACGTGTTAGTAGTGTATTATATTATCATGTGAGTCACTTAAATTTGGTGAGACTGATTGACGTAACTTTCATCTTGTTCTGCGCAGACCGCGACAATAGTTTGAGGCTTTTTTAATGATTGTGAATTTGGAAAAATGAAATAAACAATTAATAATTATTTTTTTATTTTTGTTAGTGTGACAATGGCGACATCAACATCACAAGGCAAGGGTGATGCAAGAGAAAATATAAAAACAGATTAACAATAAAGCTAACAAAAAAGCAAAAATTTTGCTTTTTGTCATCATTTTATTAATTGAATAAATTGAATAATTGCTTTGTAAATTGTATTTTAATCCATTCTTTTATATTTCGTTGACATCTAACATGCTTTTATGAAAATCAACTTAATTCGATGTTTTTATTCACTTTCATAAATAATAAAGCCTAAATTCTCGTGGTATGTAAAATAGAAATCCTTCCAGGTAACTATTTACCTAAATTCGTAATAACAAAGATCTTCCAAAAAACTTTATTAATAAAAAAAAAATTGAAGACAATTTATTTTACTAATAAAGATTTGTGCTTTAGAACAGTAAATCGTAGTCTTGTTTTACCTATTAAATTTTTTTTTCAAATAATTTAAGTATTACCGCGCCGCGCTCATGATCAATGATAAAATTTGATTTAATTTTTTTTTTATATAAATTAATTATCATAGTGTGGCGAAGTAAATTGGTAATCAGGTGAAATGTCACGGGGGATAACATTTTGTGACACTAGATGAACTTTCAGGTGATTGTCATCCTTGTACGAGGATGAAGGATGAATAATGTTGTGCAAGGATGAAGGATATTGTACGAGGATGAAGGATATTGTGTGAGGATGAAGGATGATGCACAAAGGATGAAGTATAAAGTACAAAGATGAAGTGTAAACAAAAGAGAAAGTATAAATACGACTGTTGTCGGAAGTAAGTTTCAGTAGTTTCAGTCAGTAAATGTTAGTTAGAATATAATTAATTAATAATTAGAAATAATTCAGAATAATTCGAAATACTTTAAATAAATATTATATAGAAAAGTAAACTTCATTCAGGAACAGGAAAGATACGTCATGCTGTAATATTTCTGTTGTTAAATGATACTTTGCTTTTAAAACTTTATATCTTATATTTTAATAAACTTATATTTTGTGTCGTAATATTGCAAAATATTATTAAATATTGTTTGATACTGCGTTACTACTTTTACTCCACCTTACTCACTGTGCCTTCATGATTAATTGATTATTATTTGATTATTATTATTATTTATTATATATTTATTATCTGTTTCAAGATAGACAAGTTTAGATCGATTGATTGCTTGACCTACTGGCAGATAGAGCGTATTATTATTTGTTTGTGTGATGCAAACTGTGAGACTGATTTGAGAAATTGTTCGAAATACTCTGCACTCCTGTGACAATAGTATAGATTTTACCCTATTGTTATTCCTTTTTCGGTGAAGTCACGGCACAAAATACCTTCACCCAATTGGTGAGTATTGATAAGTTCTAAAGTTCAATCACTTGCCAACAATACTCTTTTTTGGGAAGATTTTTGTGACCCGAAATGGAAAAAAAAGGTCAAGAATTTATATACATGGTACATGGTACATGGTACATGATAATGACCATTTAGAAGAATAACCTCCATCCACCCACCCAAAGAATAGCGGGTGTTTATATAATTTCTGAAATTTTTAAAAATAGTAAAAAAAATAATTTTTTTTACTATTTAAATAAATTTATTTTTATAAAAAAATTATTTTATTTATTTTTAGTGATTACCAAAATAGTAAAATAATTATTTTTTTTTTATCGCTTATATTTATTTATACATAGTATAATTTTCGATAATCATTATAAAAATAAATTTATTAAAAATAGTAAAAAAAATTATTTTTTTACTATTGCTTATAAAAAATTAATTTTTTTTACTATTTTTATTTTTATTGTTTAAAAATAAATACGTGATTTTTTATTAAAAAAAATTTAAATCATTTTTTTATCACTTATAAAAATTAGTACACTCACTGGCCAACTATTTTTTAATAAATTTTTTAATAAATTTCTAAGGTGAATTATACACAAGTAATAATTCAAATTGCATAAACTTCTTTTTGAAAGAATTCCTAACAAAGGGCTATTATATGATATCTTATTTGTTAAAATCTGATGCTTGCTTGTGCAGTAATTGTGTTTTAAATCAAATTTACCAAAAATACTAAATTGAATTAATGATCGTAATGCCCTTCGGATTCAATAACTATTCATTGTAAGTACCAACTATTTTATACAGACTTGTAGCTTAGAATAAGGGCTACAAGTTTTATTAATACCATATTTGACATTTTCTAATTAAAATCAGAACTTTACTTAGACACGACTAAAAACGATCGAAATTATTAAAAATTTGACTTGATATTGACAAATAATTATGAATCATTTTCATATATAAAACTTTATTTTTTACTAATTAAAAGTTAAAAATATTACTAAGTAACCTTAAAGACAAATATATTGTACACCTGTCACAAAAATATCAGACCTATGTCATGAGAATTGAAGAAATAATTAAAGTTTGAATTTTAATAGATAATTGCTAATTATTTATTATTTAATAAAAAAACATCAGAAGCAAGCCTAATTAACCTTAAAGACAAACATGTTGTGCATCTACAGTAAATATTTGAGAATTATAGCATAAGAATTGAGGAAATTTTTATATGTAACAACTTTTGAAAAATATTACATCAGAATAAAGTGATCAACAATTATTTGTCGCAAGATCCTTAATAAAATAGGTCCTTTGGTGTTAATTGAAGGAACACTTAATTCTGATAGATATATAGAATTACTTAAAGAATATTTGATTCCATTTTTAAATAATTTAAGAGTAAAAAATCATATTTTTCAAGATGACAATATACCATGTCATGCTTCAAAAAAAACTAAAACTTGGAAAAATGAAAACAAAATTGAATTTCTTCCATGGTCTGCACAAAGTTCTGACCTTAATCCAATTGAAAATTTGTGGAAAGAAAGGTTAGAAAACACAGACTTATTTCAAAAAATAAGAAAGAATTTTTTGAAGTATTAAAAGAAGAATGGAATAAAATTGATGAAAATCAACTTATTAGATTAGTAAAAAGTATGTCAGGAAGAGTAAATGCAGTAATAAAAAATAAAGGATACCCAACTAAATATTAAATAATACTTAAAAAATTTATTAATTAATTATAATTTTGATGTGACAAGAATTTAAACAATATATTAATATATAACAAATGTAACACTAATTAACATTGTCAATTCCAATCTCATTCACGTGGTGGATACTCAAAAAAAAAATAAATGGCTAGTTTAATAAAGAAAATTGGAACACTAGCACAAATACGGCCAAAACGATACTCCATAATTTTTATTTTGTGCTAAAATAAAAATGATCATAAGATCTCAACATATGACTAAAATTGGCTTTGTAAATTTGAAAAAAATACACACATGAAAGGTACAAATATTTAAGAAAAAATAGACAGGTGTGATATGTGGTTTTGGTTCATGTTCTGTTTAATAATTATAAATAAATGTAAAAATTTATATTAGGCATTCGTGCAAATATATTTTTTTCAAATTTTGGCAATATGAACAACCTTTTCATCCTATTAAGAGTTGAAAATTAGATCATCTGATAATGTGTCTTAGTTTTGAAAATTATGGTGTGGCGTTGAAGTGAATAAGACAATTCTTTAATTGGGAAGCGACTATCATTATCTATGTTGAGAATGTAAAAATATCAATGATTATGATAATTTTTTTTAGTAAGAATTTTTTTACAAGTTAATTCTTTAAGAAGTGGCTATTATCTGGCTTTATTTGTAAAAAATTGAATAATTCTAGATTGTTATGATAACCATGTTTTCTTATTTAAGTGACCATTGTTCTTAATTTTTCCTTCCATTTTTACTCCTATTTTTATTTTTATTTTTACTTTTATTTTTACTCTTTTCTATTCTTATTCCATTTCTATTTATATCTTTTTAATATATTTAATAGTTTTAGATGCATTTGTATTTAATTTTAAATTTATATGTACATAATAAAATATTATTTTTAGTAGAATTTAATATTACTTTTATTTTAAATATCAAATATACTTAATAGTTTTATATGCATTTGTATTTAATTTTAAATTTATATGTACATAATAAAATATTATTTTTAGTAGAATTTAATATTACTTTTATTTTAAATATCAAATATACTTAATAGTTTTATATTTATATTTTGAAATTTGAATCAAATTATAAATTTATGTCAATATATATAAATAAAATAAATAAAATATTATTTTTAATAGAATATAAATGTATATATATATAAAATAAATCAGCACATTCGCATGAAATTTTTAGGATATAACCTGTCTGCTTTTGATCACGCAGACAGGATATAACCTAACCACTATTATCCCACGCAGAAATGGAAAAAATGACGGCTAACAAAATAATAATTGTCGATCTGCGTGGGGCAAAGCAGACAGGTTATATCCTAAAAATCATGCGAATGTGGTGAAATAAATGGTGCATAATACTTTATTCGGCAAATTTTTTAAGAAAAGAAATTGTTTATGTAGCATTGCTTTTTATTTTTCAAAAAAATAAAAAAGGATATCGGATTTGGGTCATACAAGCAAAATCATTGTTGTACAAATGCATGCAAAACTAAATTTATTGGATAATGTAATCGTTGACAATATTTTTTTCAGATTTTTAAGAAATTGAAGAGAAGAAATGAAGAGGTCATGGAAAGAAATGAAAGGAATGATAAAAACGAAAGAAATAAAAGATACTGGAGAAACAGAAGAAATGGAAGTTAAAGAAATAGAGGAAATGAAAAGAACAAGAAAAACGGAAGAAACGAAAGATATTGGGGAAACAAAAGAATTGGAAGAATCGGAAAATTTGGAAGAGTAGGCATATTGCTATAATAAGCTTATTTTACAACTATAATTTATTACTTATAATAATTTGAATATATAAAATTATACAATATAAATTATATTACAGTTCGTGAGCATTAGATTCATAATTATTGAAATCAATGTTTCAATTTAATTAATTTAATTCAATATCATATAACAATTCTCTAATCAATTATCATAAACTAATTAATATAAATTATATTACAGCGAGTGAGTATTTAGATTCATAATTATTGAAATCAATGTTTCAATTTAATTAATTTAATTCAATATCATATAACAATTCTCTAATCAATTATCATAAACTAATAGTTAGTGAGTATTTAGATTCATAATTATTGAAATCAATGTTTCAATTTAATTAATTTAAATAACAATTCTCTAATCAATTATCATTAACTAATTAATATAAATTATATTACAGCAAGTAAGTATTTAGATTCATAATTATTGAAATCAATGTTTCAATTTAATTAATTTAATTCAATATCATATAATCAATTATCATAAACTAATCAATATAAATAGTCTGTAAGTATTTAGATTCATAATTATTGAAATCAATGTTTCAATTTAATTAATTTAATTCAATATCATATAACAATTCACTAATCAATTATCATAAACTAATCAATATAAATTATATTATATTACAGCGAGTGAGTATTTAGATTCATAATTATTAAAGTCAATGTTTCAATTTAATTAATTTAATTCAATATCATATAACAATTCTCTAATCAATTATCATAAACTAATAGTTAGTGAGTATTTAGATTCATAATTATTGAAATCAATGTTTCAATTTAATTAATTTAATTCAATATCATATAACAATTCTCTAATCAATTATCATAAACTAATCAATATAAATAGTGGGTGAGTATTTAGATTCATAATTATTGAAATCAATGTTTCAATAATAAAAAAAAACTCTTTCTCCTTTTACGCCAAAAATTAAGAATACGCAGTAAAAGTCAGAAAAATTAAGAGTTTTTTTCCTTAAAAATTAAAAAGCAAAACAAGACAACTCTAAAGTAAAGGAACATAAACCAAAAAATACAGAAAAATATATAAAACAAAATGTCAAGCATAGCAAATACAGTTAAAAAAAGACACAGCAAGAAAGCAAAATACGTAAACACTACAGTTCCAATGGAACAAGATAAAGAAGCAACGGCAAGCTCATCCGGAATGTCTCAAGAAAGCTAACAATACACAGGAAAAAACAACATGGAAATTACTCCATCCATAGAAGCAACGCCAGAAAGAAGTACTATCCCAAGCAACGAAGAAACAATTATTACAATAACAGAAAAATCTATAAGACAAGAAAACAACAACGAAAACGTAGGAAACGAAGAAGGAAATAAGGTAAATACTAACGAAAATACCTCCAAAAAAACAGGTTTCATCACTTTAAGTAAAAACAAAGGCAAAGATAAAGAAACAGACGCAATAGAAGCAGAAGAACAAACTACAGAAATCGAAATGGACAACGAAGACACCATCTCTATCGGCTCTAACGAAACGAACTTATCAGAAAACGAAAAATGGAGAATAGAAATAAACGCAAAAAGATATAAAGCATGGGTTAAAATTTACACATTAAAAGGAAAAAATTTAAAAGAAAAAACCACATATTTATTAGAGGAAATAAAAAAAAACAAAATCCAATGGATTAATCTCTCGAGAGAAAAAAATCCATTAGAAAAGGGGATCCACTTATCCCTGACATTTGACAATGAAGAAGAACTACAAAAAATTCTTAGGCTAAATTTAGAAACAACGGAGGAAAACAAAAAAACAAGAATGACACGAGCACCCCTAACAAGAAAAAACAGGTACAATTCAACAAACGCAGTAGTAAAATTTTGGGACGTACCAATTAAAACGAATAGACAAGATTTTCTCAGAATTATAGAAAACAAATTCGGAAAAATTAAATCAAGCTCAGCAAGACTAAACGGGTTATACCACACTTTTTGGATCGAATTCGAATCACAAGGAATCGCAGAAGAAATCCTAACACAAAAATCACAAACGGTGGGAAACGAATGTACTCGTGTAACAACTCCTGAAATCAAATACGCTGATTTACTAAAAATAAAAGAAACAGGTTATGCGGCTAAAGCATTGGATGTACCACAAACCATGACTCCTGCAGAATTATTCAACATCATGAAACAAATAGGAGCACAATCATGCTATATGCCCCTAACAAGAAATGGCAACAGAAAATGATTCGCCATATTAAATTTCGAATCACAAGAAATACTTGAAGCAGCATTGGGACAAGGATATCAAATAGACCAACACGTGATCAAAATTGTCGAAGCAGAAACTAAAATATGCCATCAATGTAAATCAACTGAACATCTAGTCAAAGACTGCCAAATAGCGAAAGAAAATAAAGAAAGAGAGTTCAGACAAAAACAAAACTATCAAAGATTCAGTCAAACCTATAAAAAATACCAACCAAGAGTGTATAACACGCTAACCAACAAATACACAAATCAATCTAATTCATACGCAGAAATTGCAAGGAAAGAACCAAGATATAAAAAACAACAAACACAACAAAACGAAAATTAAAACGACACCCAAAAAATAATGCAATATCTCGAAAACATTATCAAAAGACTAGAAAAAGTAGAAAACGAGATTAATCAATTAAACGAAAGAGTCGACCACATACAATTCAAAAAAGAAATCAGAAACGAAGAAAAAAACAGAAAAAAACAAGAAATGAAAAGAAACCAACAACAAACCCATAATACAAACGAAACTAACCAGCCTGAAAGCAATATGGAAGAAATGAAAAACGAAGATTCACGAAATGAAATTACGCAATACTTAGCGCAAATAATGGAAAAACTAAGTGGAATGGAAAACCAAATAGCCGAAGCACATGAAAGAATAGACCGCGCCACAGGAAACCAATATGGTCAAAACGAAGGACACACTAACATCCAAAACTTTTATTAATGATGAGTAAAAAAACAATAAATATAACAAACAATAATAGTAATACTATTATAAATAAAGAAACAACAAAGGAAAAAATAAATTCTAACGCAGTTTTAAACAGACTTAGTAATATAAACAATATAAATAATAATATAGATAGTAATAATAATAATTCAACTGGTTTTAATAGTAACACTATAATAATAAATAATGGGGAAAAAAATAATAATAATAATAGTAATATTAACAATAATAATAATAATAACAATATTAATAATAACAATAATAATAACAACAATATAAATAAAAATATTAAAAAAAAAAGAAAAAAAAAGAAAAAAGAATTAAAAAAAAATTATTAAAAAATAAAAAAAAATCAGAAAAAATAACAGAAACAGAAAACGCAAAAATTCAATACAGTAAAAACAAAAAAACAATAAAGTGGAAAATAGCAACGCAAAATATAAAAGGCTTAAACGATAAAACAAAACAAAGCATATTTTGGAACCAATGTGTCAAATCAAAACTAGACATCATTTTTCTACAAGAAACAAATATCAAAGAAAAAAATAAAGATTTATTTTTCTCACATACCCACTCCATACAAACAAGAAAAGAATACTTAATAAATGAACCAAAAGAATACCAAANAATATAGATAGTAATAATAATAATTCAACTGGTTTTAATAGTAACACTATAATAATAAATAATGGGGAAAAAAATAATAATAATAATAGTAATATTAACAATAATAATAATAATAACAATATTAATAATAACAATAATAATAACAACAATATAAATAAAAATATTAAAAAAAAAAGAAAAAAAAAGAAAAAAGAATTAAAAAAAAATTATTAAAAAATAAAAAAAAATCAGAAAAAATAACAGAAACAGAAAACGCAAAAATTCAATACAGTAAAAACAAAAAAACAATAAAGTGGAAAATAGCAACGCAAAATATAAAAGGCTTAAACGATAAAACAAAACAAAGCATATTTTGGAACCAATGTGTCAAATCAAAACTAGACATCATTTTTCTACAAGAAACAAATATCAAAGAAAAAAATAAAGATTTATTTTTCTCACATACCCACTCCATACAAACAAGAAAAGAATACTTAATAAATGAACCAAAAGAATACCAAACGTGGTTTTCATCAATGGAAGAAAACACAAAAAAATCAGGACACGGAGTAGCAATAACACTAAAAAAGAATATCGCATTACACACCTTCAAGAAAAAAGAACTAAAAGGTTACGCTCTCCAACTGCTACTATCGTTCAAAGGAAAATACATAATTCAGCTAATCACAATCTACAATCCACCACAAACAACGGAAAACGCATCTATAAGAATGAAACTAAAAAATTGGCTAATCGAAACCCTTAATGAAGGTAAATCAAAAAACTGGCACACAATAATGGGAGGAGACTGGAATATTACACTACATCCTGAATTCGACAGGAAAACAACACAAGAAACAACCAACGCATCAACCAATAAAAGAAAACCACGAAGCTCAATCCTTAATCACGTGAAATATATGGACTATATAGATGCTTACGAAATAACGAATAATAACAAAGAAAAAACAGAGGAAAAAAATTTAACATGCATTAAAACAAACGAACACTATACAGCAATGTCCCGAATAGACGCCTTCTGGGTAGACAAAGAAGTAGCAGAAAAAATAATCAAATTCAAAACATTGGATACAACGAACCAATTTCTAACAGATCACAAAATGGTAACGATTAAAATAGACCCTTCAGAATGGACAGATAGAAAATATATTTTATGGGTTAAAAACGCTAACCAACGAAAGAAAAAACTATGGGATACCAAAAATACAGAACAAACCCAATGAAAAAATTCCAAGAAGAAACGGAAGAAGAATTAAGACGAAATGTAACTACCGATCAACCTACGGGAATAAACATCGACAAACAATAGAACATAATCAAACAAATTATAATCAAAGCAGCAAATAACAACATAACCAAAGCCAAAATACCAAAAAATAAGACAACAAAAAACAACTACCGTAGACTCGCAATAATACAAACAATCAACAGATTAAATAGAACAATAAGAAAAACGAAAAGAGAAATTAAAAATGAAACAGATAATAATAATAAAAATAATTCAAAAAAAATAGAAAAAATTAAAGAAAATATAAATAAAAATATTAAAATTATAAAAGGAAAATTAAATGGAAAAAAAATGGAAAAAATCAAAGAAATCAAAAAAACTGAAATAATAGAAGAATGGATTGAAAACGCAAAAGAAATCGGAAAAATATGGAGGGAAGAAGCAAAAAAAGAAATCAATGAAAAAACGACGAAACAAATAAAAGAACATATTAAAAAAAGACAACTTAACCTAAAAGATAATCCAAAAACAATGATAGATTCCATCTTGGGAAGATGGAAAAAACAAATAATAACCGACAAAATAGTAATAAACAAAGAAAACGAACAAATTAAAATAATTAGAGAACCCACAAAAATCAAAAAACAAATAAAAAAACATATGAAAAAGTGGATGGCCAACCCCAACAAAGAAAAAGAAAACACTATACCCAGGAAATGGGAAGAAGAATACAAACCAAAAGAAGAAATCTCAGAAATAACGCTTAAACGAATAATACAAGAAATTACCGAAGAAGAACTAGAAGAAATAATCAACAACACAGCGAGAAACAAAGCACCAGACCCCACGGGAATAACATACGAAATGTGGAGAAACCTGGGACCAACAATGCTAAAAACATTCAGAGACATCCTAAACGAAATAATCAAAAAAGGTTCCCTACCTTACGACTGGATTTCAAGTCACGTGATCCTACTACCGAAACCTAAGGAATGGGAGGGAAATCTAGACCTTGTAAGACCAATAACCCTAATGGAAACAGCAAGGTAAATATTAACAAAAATAATCACTACACGAACCGCAAAAGCAATTGAAGAAACAAACGCAGTCTCACCAAATAATTGGGCAGGCCTACCAGGAGGTCGTACACTATACCCAATAATAACGCTAAACAACTTAATAGAAAACGCACAAGAAAAAAACAAGGAAATCTGGCTGCTATTTCAAGACATCAGAAGAGCCTTCGATTCAGTAGATCCACATTTTCTGATTAAATCACTACAGAGAATCAAAATACCAAAACAAATAATCGATATAATAATATTTATTGTAACAACAAGAAAAGCCGCAGTTATAACTGAATACGGACTTACAGACCCCTACCATATAGAAAGAGGAGTTGAACAAGGGGACACAATATCTTCACTTCTATGGTGCATCTTTTATGATGTACTCCTTTCATTTGTGATTAAAACAAACAAAGGATACATAATAGAAGAAAAAATAATAAATGACCTAAGGAAAACACAAAACGAAGAAAAAATTCAAGAAACAGTAGCAGCAATGGTGTACATGGACGATACAGTATGGATGGCAAAAAATAAAGAAGAAATGACAAAAATAACACAAACGGTAAACGAATTCATGAAAATGACTGGCATAGAAATTAACTGCAGCAAATCAGACCTCGTCGTAATCAAAAAAAAAGAGCAAAGAAAAACCCAAACCAAACGGACGAAATCCAATTAGGAAACCAAATCATCAGCTACAACAAATACAAAGAACTGGTAAGATACCTTGGAGTTTGGATACAAGTCGATGGAAAAAAAACATACCAACAAAAACTTATGGAAAAAAAGATAAACTATACTTTAGCAATGATCAGGAAAGCTAGAACTACAGATAAACAGTGTCGATATATAATAAACCACATTCTAATATCACAACTGGAGTACCTGGCGACGGATCATATCCCACCAGAATCGTGGCTAAACAAACAAGACCAAAAAATTAGAACCGCATTTAAACATAAATGCAACCTTGCAAAAGTAACACCCAATGCAATAATTCACTCAAGCTTAGGTTATAAACTTTTCAGTGTCAAAGATAGAATCTACAGACAAATAATAACAGAATTTAACGAAAGAATTAACCACCAGTCTTTATACGGAAAGACAACAAAAATCAGAATCCAATCATTACAACTCAGCACGTGGTCAACAACGCCAATATGGAAACAGGAAAAAAACTTTATAAATAAACAAAAAAAATCAAATAAAATCGCTAAAATTATAGAAATTGGAAAAAAATATAATATAACAATTAAAAATCAATACAAAACAGAAATACCAAAAATACCAATAGAAGGAGTAGTAACAATAGAGCAAATCATAAACGACAATAAATACTATCATAACATGATCAAATCATTGAAAGCAAACAATCTATTATACGCAGATCAACTAATTAACAATAACCCAGAAAATATAAGAATATTGTCATGGGCCCAGGTCATCAAAGGGAAATATCCTGGAAAAGAGCCCTACTGGTACAAAATATTCGAAGAAAAACTAATGGAGGCTGAATTTGAATTCGCCCAACAATACAATTACGTAAACACCTTCAATCCATTAGAAAGCATAAACAATGAAACCAAGTTTACAATATCCCAAATTAAACAAACAAACAATCAAAATAATGAGNGAACCGCATTTAAACATAAATGCAACCTTGCAAAAGTAACACCCAATGCAATAATTCACTCAAGCTTAGGTTATAAACTTTTCAGTGTCAAAGATAGAATCTACAGACAAATAATAACAGAATTTAACGAAAGAATTAACCACCAGTCTTTATACGGAAAGACAACAAAAATCAGAATCCAATCATTACAACTCAGCACGTGGTCAACAACGCCAATATGGAAACAGGAAAAAAACTTTATAAATAAACAAAAAAAATCAAATAAAATCGCTAAAATTATAGAAATTGGAAAAAAATATAATATAACAATTAAAAATCAATACAAAACAGAAATACCAAAAATACCAATAGAAGGAGTAGTAACAATAGAGCAAATCATAAACGACAATAAATACTATCATAACATGATCAAATCATTGAAAGCAAACAATCTATTATACGCAGATCAACTAATTAACAATAACCCAGAAAATATAAGAATATTGTCATGGGCCCAGGTCATCAAAGGGAAATATCCTGGAAAAGAGCCCTACTGGTACAAAATATTCGAAGAAAAACTAATGGAGGCTGAATTTGAATTCGCCCAACAATACAATTACGTAAACACCTTCAATCCATTAGAAAGCATAAACAATGAAACCAAGTTTACAATATCCCAAATTAAACAAACAAACAATCAAAATAATGAGGAATCAACGTTCCCCGTAATAAGGAAGATAAAAGAAAAACGATCAAATAATGAAATTATAATAGAGCACTATACGCAGATTATACGTGTTGCCCAAATCCCAAATAATTTGGGATTTGGGACGCCAAAATGCACAAATTACTAGTATTTGGAATTTGGGATTTGGGATTTCGGCAAAAGATACTAATTATAATTTGGGATTTGGGATTTGGGATTTCGGCATTTGGGATTTCGGCATTTGGATTTTGAATTTGGGCGGCAAGTATAACGCAGATCAATAATGACAACAACAACTTCAAATCACCGCTTCATCCATGTGAAAATTGTGATCTATTCCCAGGATTAACAAGTACCAAAAATAACACAAACAAAGGAAAAACAAAAGCCAAAAACAACCACCTAATAAGAATTAAAACGGACGAACATCCTACCTATCATCTGAACCTACGACAACTTAGGGCAAAACCTAACGAAAGAATAAACATCAACAATAAAGGTCTAATTCCAAAATTAAACCAATCGCCGGAATCACTACTCAACTTTTGCAAACAGAAAACAATGATAGACCAAATAATTAGTCAACAAAATACAGAAATGACAAACCAAACTAAACTAATCGAATACCTATTTAAACAAACCCAAGAAATAACGAACATAAAAAATATAATAATTCAAAGACAAATAATATCATTAGAAGCATTCACAGACGGATCGTGTATCACACGTAAACAAAGAGGAGAAAGAATAGGTCAATTCCAAAAAGTCTCAACAATGGGATACGGAATTGTAATCAAACTAAACCAAGAAAATGACAAGGAAATCCTAACACTTAACGGGAAAATAGAAGGACCACCCTCGTCCACAAGAGCAGAATTAGCGGCAATAGCTATATTATTAGACATTATCCCAAATCAAATCAACAGAGTCAAAATCAATACAGACTCAGAAGCAGCCATAGCAGTCATCTCAAATTTTATCGAACCAAGGAAAAGAAAAAAAACGAAAAATATACAAGAATGGATACCTTCTACATCAGGAAATTATCGTATTATTAGTATTCGCGTAAATCACGTGTAAATCGCGTGTAAATCACATGTAAAATATTACACGTAATATATATGCATAATATATCCAATATATTTGATATATTTTTTTACTCGTGTAAACTATATAGATTTATATATATAATATATGAATATATATATATGTATATTATATTTGATATTATGCAGTTTCAATACGTATATTTATTTGAATAATGGAGAGTAAAAATATATGCAATATATTTGTGTAAATATACATATATATTGCATATATTTTTACTCTCCATTATTCAAATAAATATATGTATTGAAACTGCATAATATCAAGTATAATATTCGAATAATAGAGAGTAAAAATATATGGCATATATTATGTATATTTACACAAATATATTGCATATATTTTTACTTTCCCTTATTTGAATAAATATATGTATAATATCAAGTATAATATTCAAATAATGGAAAGTAAAAAAATATGAAATATATACATATATTTACACAAATATATTACATATATTTTTACTCTCCATTATTTGAATAAATATACATATTGAAATTGCATAATATTAAGTATAATATTCGAATAATGGAGAGTAAAAATATATGTAATATATTTATGTAAATATACGTATATATTGAATATATTTTTACTCAAATATTATACTTGATATTATGCAGTTTCAATACGTATATTTATTTGAATAATGGAGAATAAAAATATATGTAATATATATGTATCTTTTATGCAAATATATTGCATATATTTTTACTTACATATTGAAACCACATAATATCAAGTATAATATTTGAATAATGGAGAGTAAAAATATATGCAATATATTTGAGTAAATATACATATATATTACATATATTTTTAACAACGTAAAATTATTAATTGTGAATCGATATAGTAATAAATATAAAGCTAAATAAAGAAACTTGTTTTTCCCATTTAATCATTAGAATTTCTGGAACTTCAATTTGAATTATATCTTCTATTCTCTCTATTATTTAAATATTAAATTATATAAATCTATCATTATAAATAAATAATAACAATAATAATATAAATAAATAAATAAATAATAATAATAAATATAAATAACTTTCGTTCCGTGATCGTATCAGATTTCATAATATCATCACACTCTTTCGTACCCTGATGCATACGTACATTAAATAAAAATTACCTAAATAAAGAAACTTGTTTTTCCCATTTAATCGTTAGAATTTCTGGACCTTCAATTCGAATTATATCTTCTATTCTCTCTATTATTTAAATAAAAAGTAAATCTATCGTTATACATAAATAAATAAATAATAATAATAAATATAAATAACTTTCGTTCCGTGATCGTATCAGATTTCATAATATCATCACACTCTTTCGTACCCTGATGCATACGTACATTAAATAAAAATTACCTAAATAAAGAAACTTGTTTTTCCCATTTAATCGTTAGAATTTCTGGACCTTCAATTCGAATTATATCTTCTATTCTCTCTATTATTTAAATAAAAAGTAAATCTATCGTTATACATAAATAAATAAATAATAATAATAAATATAAATAACTTTCGTTCCGTGATCGTATCAGATTTCATAATATCATCACACTCTTTCGTACCCTGATGCATACGTACATTAAATAAAAATTACCTAAATAAAGAAACTTGTTTTTCCCATTTAATCGTTAGAATTTCTGGACCTTCAATTCGAATTATATCTTCTATTCTCTCTATTATTTAAATAAAAAGTAAATCTATCGTTATAAATAAATAAATAATAATAACAATAATAATATAAATAAATAATAAATAACAATAATAAAAAATAACTTTCGTTTCGTGATCGTACCCTGATTGCATATATAACCTTAATATAATCACGACGCTCTTTCCTACCTTGATGCATACGTACCTAAATTTTGAAATTGAGTTTAATTTCATAATCTTTAATCATATTCATCTAAGTTTCGTTGTCTGCTGTTTATTATTATTATTGTGTTGTGTTGTGGTTTCAGTTATTTTTGAAACATTCATATTTCTGAATTTCTTTTAAAATTGAGATAGTATTCTTGGATGAATCAGTTGACAGTTCCAGATCACGAAACAAATTGTCGATCAACAAATCCTGTGTGGTCACGTTTTCCATAATTTTAGTTTTTTTTTTGATATTCGATTTAAGTCTTAAAGGGGAGTGCTTGCTCTTCGATATAATAGACCTTGTCATATGTACATAAGTCTCTAGTTGCAAATCGGAAAATTAATAATTAGAATTTATCAAGTGTTAGTATCGTTAATTTCACCAGACCTTGTCTGTGTATTTCGTATATTAATTAAAGTACTTTATAAAATATTTGCTGAGTTGTATGGGAGAAAATTTGTCAGATCCAGGGCTCACCTTAAAAGGCAATGACAGTTCCAATTCTTGGCCCGACAATTTCTTTCTTAGCAGATCAAAGACTATGTCAAGCGAGGTAGGGGATGTGGTAAGTGGTAATATGTTAACTGAGATAATTTTGCCTGCTTCTTTTTCCACTTTAGCTTTTTCTTTTTATTATAACGAACACGCTGTGACAATTTCTTTTTTGTTAGTTCTTGAGATACATCGGCCGGCACGCATTTCGGAGAGGTTGTGCTAGGTAAAGCTTCACTTTTTCATTTTCCTAAAGATGTGTACATCGTATTAAAAAAAAAATAAATTGGGATTTATTAATAAAAAACTTATTTTTAGTTGTACTACTATAAATAATCTATAAAAGTACTTATTTCAGTCAGGGATATTTTAAAATCCGTAGATCATTTCTAGAATGTTCGACAATCATCCTTTACATTTGATTGGCATTTGATAAATATTAGATTAACGGAGTATCACAAAATTTCTTTGCAAATTTAACTATTGATATATCTATATTTAAGTACATAGCTTCAGAATCCGCGAGGATCCCCAAGACCTTACATATAATATTTTTATGTACAGACTGATGATAAATTCAAAACTAGAGGCCAAAGATCTACCCTGCATATTTGCTTCTCTTGAGAAAGATCGTCCAGGAAGTAACTTAGCAAAATGCAAAACTGAAGGGAAGCAAAAATGGCGACACGCATCTGCTGAAGCAGCAGCAAAAAGAATAACAGAAATGGCTAAGTATTTTTCTGAATTAATACCATTGCTTGATTCTTTAGAATGTTACTCTTTATGTGAATGACACTACAACCAGATTGTTGCTAAAAACATTTTTATTAATCAATTAGCAAAAACAGGCGAACCATCTTTTGTAGATTCAGATGAGTCTAAGAGAAAAAGATTAAAGACTTCTAATGCCAATGATAAATTACAATTTGAAGAAACTTTTGTCGATCGTGGCACCCAAGTTGAAAAAACCTTTGTCGATTTTGAAGCCCAAGTATCCTTCCCGGATCCATGCTGTGAAATTTTTTTAAGAAGAATTAGTGAGCTAGAAAGTTTAAACAGGCAATTGTTAGCCGAAAATGAAGTTCTGAAGAAAAAGTTAAATGGAAGATTTACTGACCAACAAGATCGTATCCAATCTATCGTAGAAATTGCTAAAAAAGAACGAAATAATTTGTACGAGGATGTAATAGGTTTAATGAAAAATCAAGAGCGATTTCATTTGGACAATNTCCAGGAAGTAACTTAGCAAAATGCAAAACTGAAGGGAAGCAAAAATGGCGACACGCATCTGCTGAAGCAGCAGCAAAAAGAATAACAGAAATGGCTAAGTATTTTTCTGAATTAATACCATTGCTTGATTCTTTAGAATGTTACTCTTTATGTGAATGACACTACAACCAGATTGTTGCTAAAAACATTTTTATTAATCAATTAGCAAAAACAGGCGAACCATCTTTTGTAGATTCAGATGAGTCTAAGAGAAAAAGATTAAAGACTTCTAATGCCAATGATAAATTACAATTTGAAGAAACTTTTGTCGATCGTGGCACCCAAGTTGAAAAAACCTTTGTCGATTTTGAAGCCCAAGTATCCTTCCCGGATCCATGCTGTGAAATTTTTTTAAGAAGAATTAGTGAGCTAGAAAGTTTAAACAGGCAATTGTTAGCCGAAAATGAAGTTCTGAAGAAAAAGTTAAATGGAAGATTTACTGACCAAAAAGATCATATCCAATCTATTGTAGAAATTGCTAAAAAAGAACGAAATAATTTGTACGAGGATGTAATAGGTTTAATGAAAAATCAAGAGCGATTTCATTTGGACAATCTTCTAGAATATTCTCCTTCCAAATGGCTTGCAGAACGAAATCCAGTCATTGTAAAATTTATACAAACTCTTGCATATAATGAGAATGAAAATCAACTTGAAGGAGAAAAACTTTTTAAGTGTGCAGTAGCCATTGATACTATATATGGATCACGACACTTAAAATATGTGTCTGCAATTAATTTGGTCACTTCAGCGATCAAATATTCATTAGCTAGATCAAAAATGATTATTGATATTGATAACCATATTATTAGCTCCGGTAGTTATTCTAAGTTTACTAATTGGTTAGAAAGTCTGGCCACAGAACAATCACCACTTCCTGATGGTCTTCTATTTCTAGCTTTTGACAACGAGCAAAAGGGTCAAAAAAACTACTTAGATCGTGGACATAATATGGTTATATTCCATATTGTTACAAGTTTTGTTGCTTTTAATTACGATCCAAATAACAATATCCAGATTACAGATCCTTGGTTATNTACTCCAAACCAATATGAAGAATTATTTTATTTAACACCAGGTATGAAAAATGAAATTCATGAAGAACTTACTAATTACCTTTCAATTATTTTAGATGAACTTCTTAATGAAAAAAATCAAAAAACAAATGTGATCGATGATATGATACATTATCAAAGCCAAACGGGATGTGTGAAAAAGTGCTCTGTTTGTCAAGCCTCAAATATTGATAATAAGAAACGGATTTGCCCTACATGTCATAATAAATTACCCACGATTAATGAGATGAATCAGCAACTTAACGAGCCTTCTAATATTATAAATACCACTGAAAAATATAAGTTTAAAGAATCAAATAAACAAAAATCAGTTCCTGAGGTTTATACGCCACAAATATTTGTTCCTGATCCGATAGGAATTAATCCCAATTCGATTGCTAATGTTCGAAAAGTTCTTGAGCATATCGAAGAAATATCCGGAATTAAAGACAATAGGCGTAAATGGATCGTAGTTACCTGTGATTGAGTACCACATCATTATATTCAAAAAATGAAAAATGATTTTCCTTGGCTTATATTAATTCTGGGTGCCCTCCATGAAGAAATGAATATGCTAAAGGCATTTGTCGAATTAAATTGGGATATTGACATGAAAGATTTTGCTCATTGTCAAGGGTATCGAACTGAAAATCAACTTCGGTTCTTCAAAAAATGCTCAGATCATCATAAATCGTGGGATTCAGTATGTAACATATATAGGCATGCAATGGCTTCTGAACTGATGTGGCCATATATTATTTCTGACAAAAATCCTTCTGTCGAAGGTTATTTAAAATAGACACAAAATCAAACCGATCATATATATAAATTAAAATATGAACAAATTTTTATTTATTTGCAAGCAATTATTAACTTTCGTACTGGAGTTCGTTTTAATAGGCCTTTATTAAGACTTGCAGCTAGACGAACGTTTGCACCCATTTGGTCTGCTCGACGGCATCCAATTTATCGATCGATCGAGATTTATGATGAAGAACAAATGTTACGATTAAAGCCTGAAGTTTGTAATTTAATTCAAGAAAGAATCGTGACCTCACGGTCCAAACTTTTAAATCAACATCAAGGACACGATGCAATACTTGAAGAATTTAATAGAGTGCTCAAATCATTAATTCCTCCGATACCTTCACAACGACATTGGGAAATTGCAGCACGTAATTGTACTAAATTTTTGAAATTGCGTACTAATCTCTTTAATTTAATAGGATATTCCGGAAATGATACCCAAGAACCTCGTACACGTCCCAATTTTACTACTGAATCATGTCGCTTTCGAGCTCAAATAAGAAAAATCCAATTCGTGAATCCAAAAGCTGATAATCGCGTTTTTCAAAATATAAGTGGAGAATGGAAACTAAGTGAAGAAATGAAACGATTTAGCGAAATTGCACATGAAAAAAGAATTGGATTTATTAAAGCAAAACTAAATAAAAAGATATCAGATGTTTGGCATCCAATACCTATAACATGCGAAGATGCAGATCTTCAAAAGAATGAAAGTTCTTTAACAAANGTGTATAAAAGAGTAGGATGTATAAAAGTGACAATTTTTCATATTTATAATAAAAATTAAATTCAAATTATTTTATTATTAATAAAAAAATTTATTTATCAATTTTTATTATATTTACATTGATATCATGATTTACTGATATCAGCAATACATTATTAAATTATAAATATTATTTAAGTGATTCTTGTATTTTTCGTATTAAGTAACATGGGCGTCTGTTATGATTTTCCTTTTTTTATATTAATAATTTAATAATATACAAATGGTAACGGAATCTGTGAATTATCTTATTGTTTTTCCTGTCAATGATAAATTATTGGAGCCAGAAATAACGGAAGTGTTGTGACACAATCTTATATTCTGTTCTCTTTAATTGCTCCGGAAGATAACAGAAGACAAATTCGAGGTTGCCACCGTTTAAACCCAAAATATTGTGATTTTGTTATATTAGAGATGGAAGCGAAGAATATATAATTTATGTACAAAATCCTTCCGTTTCACTTCATAAAAACCAGACTCAAATTGAAACCTAATTAATATATAGAGAAAATAAATGGTTAAGAATGAGCGATTCTTGAAGCAGATTTCCAATCCAATTTTGATGATAAAGTATTGCCTTTGTTTTCATCTAAATTATTGATAATAGGCAAGCAATAACAAAAAAATTCGTAACTTTTTTTAACAGTAAAGATTTGGATATAATTACTGGTATTCCTTACAAAATTTCAAACAAGGATAATTATAGGTCTTTGCCTTTCTTATAAAAATATTTTCCTAAGTGATTCCAAATATTTGAGACAGTTATGGGTTCTCGAATCTCAACACCTAAAAAAATACAAAATATTTTTTAGTAGAACAAGTCTTGCACAGTATATAAATTGGTTATGTAAGAAGTTATAAAATTCGTTAGTTGAAGTGACTTGTATAAACCTATAAACTCAAACATATTTTTAAAACTTATACTGAACTTATTGTTTCATTATATTTTTTTTACTTAAATCGTTCGTGAGTTACGTTTTTTAAAAAAATTTTTATAAATTAAATCAGAACGATCTACAATTTTCTAGAATGATCTTTGATTTTCTAGAATGTTTATCATCACTATATTTAGAAATTCCGCATTGGGTAAAATCCCTGACTGTATTTAAATACAATTAATAATAATATACTAGTGAATTCCCGTGCCATTGAGCACAGTAGATTCGATCGAAATATCTATTTTTTTTTATAGTCAAATTTCTTTTTATTTATTTATTAGGTAATATATATTAATATCTAATTTTTTTATATTATAATATTATTATACTTAATTTTTTTTTCTTTTTTTTGGGGGGGAGTAAACTGAGTTTTTATTAAACTAGATTCTTCATTTTGATGACTTTCATTTGAAGAATTATCATCATTTAGAATCATTAAATCAATTAACCTTATTGTGTCGGAGGTTTTTTTAACTAACAATTGAAAAGTAAATAAGATTTCGAAAAAGGTAATAAATTCGCTTGATTAAGGTTTATTAGTTGGTATTTCACATGTGGCCAATTCTTTTAAAAGAAAGAATGGAGGGTATCTTCTTTCGAAAGAGTAAAAGTAAATAAAAGTTTCTGGATAAAAAGAAAATAAGTTAATTTTTAATAAAATAAAAATAATTATTATTAGCAAAATATCACTCACTTCGAATATGAAACGCGTATAGTTTTAAATTTCTGAAATCATATTTATTTGCTATTTTCGTTTTTATGAATATGTGGTCAAATGAATCCTTGCAAAATTTTGCAAGTCTTATACGATCATCTTTAATATGGTTGTGCACAGCAGCTGAATCATTGCTGAAAGGACCACCCGAAACTTCTAGAAAAACAAATTCATAGTGAAAATTTATTAACTCTTCACATTCGCTTTTATAAAACAAGAAAATGTCTGGAAATTTTTTAGGGCCTTCTTGATTATTTCTATTTCTTGTTGCTTGGCTCTCTACATTGGACCTGCATTTGTAATTTAATTTAATTTGTGATTTATAAATAGAATAATTCTGAAATTAACTTACCAGGATGAATTAACGCTCTTCAATCCCGACATTAGATAATCAACAAAGTGAGTTACGAATTGGTGAGTAAATGTTGGTTCGCTTATTTTTTCGTTCCTTTCCAAGTACATGTTATTTTCCCATATATTTTTCCTTTTTTTTTATATAGAAGAAAAAGTTAATGACAGAAATTAGCAAAATAAATTAATGTATTCTGAATATTTTTACATACAATTTTGTTATTAATATTAAAGCATTGATGCATTTTTTTTTTTCATCAAAGACTAGATTTTCAGGAAAATCGACAGTTTCTTGATTCAAATTGGTTAGTATGTAATTTTTTAATGAATCGGGCAAAGCTTTTCGTTGAAATAGACAATCTTCAAACACCATTTTTCTATATCTCTTTAATTTCTTCATAAGTATTACATCATTTTTTAATTCATTTTTATATATAATCCCTGAACTTATTAGCGAGTTGGTTTTTGGAGGGTTAGTGTTATAATGCTTGGCAAGAGTTATGATTGCTACTGGAAGCTCTTCATTTCCCTTTAGCTATTTATGAATGTTAATTATAAATAAATTTGTCGTCTAACCACCTTGATTAACATATTTATTTTTATTTTGAAGTAATATAATTACATTAAAAATCGGATGAAAGACGGATCTGATTTCTTCATTGATTTTCATATTGTAAACATTATTTAAGGCCTCATTTTTGATATTAATATGTCTTCGTAATACTTCAGCATATTCTAAAAACTTGTTTTGAATATAATAGGTTTCTAATGATTTGAATATAATAATAAATTTATCCTCATCCAACTAAAAAGAAACAGTAAAAAATCAATAATCATAGACTTAGGAGGTGTCCAGGTTTGAGATTGAATAGAATTCAGATTATTATTCCTTCAGACGGACAAATAAAACGTTACCACTTGAGCATCTGAAGGGGATGTGAACTTTCAGCCCAGTACAAGTGAAAGTTCTATTAAATATGGGGCCGGCCCCCGTGCACCAACACATCATCATCATATATAAAAATATAAAGTTATCAATGAATAATAACTTACATTAATTCGTTCACATTTTTTAAAGTATTGTCTTTTGATAATATTTTCCATTCGTTTATCTTGAAAGTTTACGCATTCTTGAATACAACAATATAATAGAAAACTAATTAGTGATTTATTATCAAAGTTCTCATCTGCAAGAAAATCATCTAAACTACTTTTAATATCCATTCTGATAAAAATGTTTCAAGAAAAAATAACAGTTTTTATCATGAAATTGGGGCTTATACATATCGTCCATTGAAAAATGTGCAAACTACCTTTTAAGGTTATGCAGCATATTTCCAATTTACGAAAAAAAAACTTCATTTGGCATGTTCAATTTGAATTTACACAAATTACGCCAAGTTCGTTAATTTTAATATTACTCCGTGTAAAGTACCCTTTTTGGTATTTTTTTTATTTTAATCTGTTTATTTTTTGAATTTTTTTTTTTTTAATTTATTTATCTAATTTAATAAAATATTTATTAATTTATNGTGCACCAACACATCATCATCATATATAAAAATATAAAGTTATCAATGAATAATAACTTACATTAATTCGTTCACATTTTTTAAAGTATTGTCTTTTGATAATATTTTCCATTCGTTTATCTTGAAAGTTTACGCATTCTTGAATACAACAATATAATAGAAAACTAATTAGTGATTTATTATCAAAGTTCTCATCTGCAAGAAAATCATCTAAACTACTTTTAATATCCATTCTGATAAAAATGTTTCAAGAAAAAATAACAGTTTTTATCATGAAATTGGGGCTTATACATATCGTCCATTGAAAAATGTGCAAACTACCTTTTAAGGTTATGCCACACATTTCCAATTTACAAAAAAAAAACTTCATTTGGCATGTTCAATTTGAATTTACACAAATTACGCCAAGTTCGTTAATTTTAATATTACCCTGTGTAAAGTACCCTTTTTGGTATTTTTTTTATTTTAATCTGTTTATTTTTTGAATTTTTTTTTTTTTTAATTTATTTATCTAATTTAATAAAATATTTATTAATTTATGAATATGAATTAAAATTCAAAAATCAAGAATATGATGATCGAATAAATGCATCATCCCCTTTTTACAAATTATTAATTAAAATTTTATTTCATGTTACTAATTTACTTTTCTTCATTAAAAGATTAAAACATGTATTTTTTAATAAAAAAAAATTTAATAATTAATAGTATCGCCTTTATTTTCTATTACTAGCAAACATTGATTTTACTAAATTCTCTAATGTATCATTCAGAATTAAATCCCATTCCTCCTTCTAATTCGCCCAAATTTTTTAGTTTTCTTTTTTTCACGTTTCTTTTAATTATACTCATTGGATTTAAATCCGGACTACAAGATGACCAATCAATAACTTCGAGGAAATTCAATTTGAGGTAGGACTTTGCAAGACGACTCGTATGTTTCGGATCATTATCTTGTTGAAACTTCCAACGTCTTCCCAGAAGAGCATTAATGTCTGCAATATTATTTTTAAAATATCTACATAAAATTCAGCATTCATTATTTCTCGAAAACAAAATAAATTAACTTTACCCTTCTTATAAAACCCACCATGCAAAAATTTTTCTCCTATCTTTAGGAATCCGATGAACCGGTCTCGTACCTTTATACCACTGACCAATTGTGTTACGGAAGAGCTGAAATGCAGTTTCGTCTAAAAAAAAAGTTTTGTTTCAATTGTCATTCAAGTATTTTTTGGCTCCTCCACTCTCTTCTTTTTATGTTGCACGGTAAGCATTGGCAAAGCTTTTGGGACATCATTTTGATAGTCCAGACCCCGCAAATGTCTTAAAACGGTTGGTTGAGATATTGCTCTACTTAGTTCTGTTACCAAACCTCTTGTTGAAATAGACGGATTTTTTTGGATTTGTCGCCTAATTTTTTGTGCCATTTCTCGTGAAATTACCTTTGAACGACCCGCTCCTTTTAACTGCGAAATTTTTCCAGTTTTTCCAAGCTTTTTAAGGTTGTAATAGATAGTAGACATTGGTATTTTTGTTGCTGTATGTATTTTTTTTTTGCAGAATGTACGTCCCGGTTCCAATAAGATAAGATAGTCATGAAGGATAGCAGCAGTCATCTTAATTTTAATACTTGCTCTGAGAATTCGTGGGAAGTTTAATGAAGTTCTATTTTCCTATTCATTCAATTTTTGTAGTATTATTGTGTAACAATTAATGTAATCATTTTTCAAATAATTTTGAATCACACTGTATATAAAATTGTCCATCAACTTCCAAACCAAGGTGTTTCATAATGATTTAAAATGAAAATTAGTCATTGTCAAGATTACTAAGTGCATATAACATTTTATTTTAGAGTTTAATATATAAAATAAAAATTACAAGATAACGTATTGTATTATAATTTGTATTATTTATTTGTATTATTTATTTATATGTACTAAATAAAATTGTACTAAATTTTATAGTTAGTTGTATTAATCCTGTTTATATGTATTTACATTTATTTCAAAGGTTTACTCAAAAAATTCCTGATTATCAATTAAATTTTCATCATTATTATTATTTTCATCATTATTATTTTCATCATTATTATTTTCTTCATTATTATTTTCTTCATTCTCCTCTTCTTGATATACATTATTTTCTTCTTGATATATATCATTTTCTTCTTGTGAAAAATATTCTTCATTATTTAATTCCTAAAATATTGTAAATATTATATAAAAAATATTATTTATTATTATATAATAATTAAATAATAATTATAAAAAACTTACGGTATATTCTGTCATTAATTTTTTTATTGCACTTTCTTCCAAAACAATGGTTGGATATTCTATTCCTAATATAAAGCGCAATACAGCCCAAGTGAACTGAACATTATTTCCTCTTAAGCCACCTTTATCATAATTAAAAACATTTAGAGTTATGATATTTAGGTATGTTCGTTCATCATCGTTTTTAATTGTTTTTAGAAAATAAAGTGCACGTCGGGTACACAAATCATTTTTCCACTAATGATACCTGACGGAATTAATGTATTAAGACAAGAGTTGCAACTATAGAGTTGCAATCCATAGTTGCAACTTTGCGACAATTCGCAATGTCGCAATTATACCGCAATGTCGCAATTATG
>PQFF01000121.1:0-172822 GCA_003547095.1 Diversispora epigaea
AAAAAAAAAAAAAAAAAAAAAAAAATTTCTTAATTTATTTAATAATTAGATAACTAACTTTTTATTCTTTTTATTTATTATTGGAATCTACTGACGAAATATTACTTTCACAAGAAGTATCTCGTCTAAAGAATTATATGCGTGCCAAGATTTAATGATGACGTGCCTTATCCCATTTATTTTATTATTTATATTAACATTCATTATTCACAGAAAATGATTGAATTCGAAAAAGGTATCGATCCACATCGCCTCTTTCAAAGTTCATTCCGACTATTGGAAGAAAATGGAGAAAATCTTGTTGACCCAAATTAGTTAAGATCGAAAATAAATTAATTAGTACACGTTATTACAATAATTTTTTATCCAACATTAAAAAACGTGTGCATCATAACGTTCAATAATGTTACATCGTTGAAATATTATATTTTAACACTTATTATTTCCTATTTTTATAAAATTGAATTACAGACTAAGCTGATTAAATTTATACAAATCAAATGAAGAATACGTGCTCTATCCCTAGTGTTACAAATAAATAGATCAGAATTACCTAAAAAACATAGAAATAAATATAATTTATTATTATAAAAATAATAAAATATATGAAAAAAAATAAAAAATATAATATGACAAAACTTACTAGGGCATAAATCAGCCATAGATTTAGTTAATTCTTCAAGTTCTCTTTCGAAGTTTTCTTCATTCTTGGGTTTTGGAAGTTTCGAAAAATTAAGAAGTCGACTGGTATAAATTGCTTGTGGATGCGTTTGATAGTTAAGAGGTGTTGTATTGGTCAATTCTTGATTTGCTGGAAATTCTTCAACTTTTTTAATTTCTCTTGCTAAACGATTCAAATAATCATCATAGTATTTTCCCAACTCATCATATAATTCTCTAGAAGTGGGTCTATGTGTAACTCGAGCATCCCAACACCTCATAATTGTTCTTGTAATTAATTCAGGAGTATGAAATGGAATTTTTGGTCGTAATCCATTGCATATTTTCATGGCCAAAACTTTATCATGCGGTATATCAGGGTATGGAGGAAATCCCGTAACTATTTCGTAAGCAATAATTCCAAATGAATATACATCAGCAGCTTTTGTATATTCTTTTTCACCACTTAATACCTCTGGAGAAATATATGGTAATACACCAAATATATTCTTTTTTTCGGGATTATTTGGATTCGCCCCTATTAGTTTACTCAATCCAAAATCTGAAATCTGTAAATTATATCTAAAATCATATGATAAAATATTCCCAGGATGAAAGTCTTGGTGAACTATATTTAATTTATGAATTTCCATCAAATTTGAGGATAATTGCAATAGATTATTTAATTTTTGTTCCCAATAAATATTATTAAAATTAATTTTTAAATATTCTCGAAGATTTCCATCTGTAGCATATTGTAAAACCATCATATATGAGTGTGTTTCTGGATCTTGTGTAATTCCGTAAAACTGAATTGCATCATATTCAGTGTATATTTTTAAGTGAATTGCCATCTAATAATATTTGCATTTTTAATTTATAGTTAAAACATTATATAATAATTTGAAAATTAAATTTAAAATATTTACCTCACTAAAGACATCGTTGAAATTCATAAAATTATCAAACTTTTTTAATGCCACTTCCACTTCTTTATCAAATCTTTTCCATTGTTGATTTTCAAAATCCCACTTATCAATATATCCACCAATCCACCTAGCATAATGTATTGTTCCAAATCCACCTTTACCTATTTGTTTAACATCTTTAAATCTATCATAAGGTATCCATTCTATTACTTCCCAATAATTATTAGAATTTAGTTGATTATCTTGAATTAATTTATCTATTTTGTCATTTCCACTTGTCCAATTATTAAAATCATTTTGGAAATGTTTCGAGTACATGGTTTGCACCATCCATTTTCATCCCATTTTTGATTGCATTCTGGGCATATTTCACGAGACATTTTTTTTTCGTTTATAGTACTTAAGGCAGAATTTTATTTTTTTTGAAAAAAAATCAATAAATTTTATCAGAATTTTTTTTATAAGTGCAATTTTTCGAATTTAATTATCAATCGGAATTTTTATAAAGCATGACCGAAAATTAGCTACTTTAGGAATTTTCATCTTAAAATCAAACTTGTATCAGTAGCATAAATAAAATCATTATTTTGACCCACATGATTGTATAACCCCAAATACTTTGTCATTCGTAAAAAATACTTAAATAAAAATAAATAAAAATGATATTATAACAAGGGGGCCTGAATTTTCCGAAAAAAAATTTATTATTTTTATTATTTTATTATTTTTATTTTTTTTTATTTTTTTATTTTTTTATTTTTTATTTTTTATTTTTTTATTTTTTTATGACATTTAATATTTTTTATATATATTTATATAAAATGTCCCTGTACTTTAAACTTCAATAACTTTTTTTATTTTCTAAATTAAAAAAAAAGTAAACCATGAAAAATATACTTATAGTCTTCCTCTTCGATTTTAACGGATTATTTTTTTGATATCTATTTTAAGTAATAAGTTATTAATTTTTAAATAAAATTAATTTTTGTAAGGTCTTTAGATGAGTTGCACCATATGATTTTAACTTTTTATTATTTTTTTTTTTATTATTAAAACTAGAGTCATATATTTACAATAACAATAGTATTACATTTTTATCAATTTCAAAAACAAAACCATTAAAAATATTTAAAAATATGTTATTTGATAAATTCATAAAATTAATTAATAGAAACAATCTAATGAATAATTTTAAAACTATTTAATCATTATTTTAAATCATTTTAATAAAAATAATAAAAATAATAATAAAATAATAATAATAATAAAAATAATAATAATAATAAAACAATAAAAATAATAAAAATAATAAAATAAAATAAAAAAAATAAAAATAATAAAAATAATAAAAATAATAAAAATAATAAAAATAATAAAAATAATAAAAATAATAAAAATAATAAAAATAATAAAAATAATAAAAATAATAATAATAATAAAAATAATAATAATAATAAAACAATAAAAATAATAAAAATAATAAAATAAAATAAAAAAAATAAAAATAATAAAAATAAAAAAAATAATAAAAATAATAAAATAATAAAAATAATAAAAATAATAAAAATAATAAAATAATAAAATAAAATTCATAAAATTCATAAAATTCATAAATTCATAAAATTAATTAATAGAAATTATTTAATGAGTGAATAATTTCTTAAATAAACATAAATCATTATTTTAAATCGTTTTAATAAAAAAAATAAAAAAATAATAAAAAATAATAATAATAATAAAAATAATAATAATAATAAAACAATAAAAATAATAAAAATAATAAAATAAAATAAAAAAAATAAAAATAATAAAAATAAAAAAAATAATAAAAATAATAAAATAATAAAAATAATAAAAATAATAAAAATAATAAAAATAATAAAAATAATAAAAATAATAAAATAATAAAATAAAATTCATAAAATTCATAAAATTCATAAATTCATAAAATTAATTAATAGAAATTATTTAATGAGTGAATAATTTCTTAAATAAACATAAATCATTATTTTAAATCGTTTTAATAAAAAAAATAAAAAAATAATAAAAAATAATAAAAAAACAATAATAATAAATAAAAATAAAAAAAATAATAAATAATAAAAATAAATTTTTCAATAAAAAAAATAATAAAAATAATAAATACAATAAAAACAATAAAAACAATAAAAATAATAAAATAATAAAATTAACAAAGAAAAATGGATAATTAAAATCCCTGACCCTAGGGATGACAAATGACCTCAAATGACCTTTGAAATGACCATATCATGTAATAATTTTAATACTAATTTTATATGTGAAATGACCTTGAAACTGCCTGACCCTGACCCTTGTAATGCCATTTTATTTATTTTTTATTTAGGTTTTTTTCTTACGAAGATGGAAAATGACAAAGTATTTGGGGTTGTTGTACAATAATGTGGGTCAAAATAATGATACAAGCTTGATTAACATGAAGCATTTCCAAAATGATTTTCATAATTGGACAAGTGGAAATGACAAAATAGATAAATTAATTCAAAATGCTCAACTAAATGTTGATTATTGGTGGGAAGTAATAGAATGGATCCCTTGTGATAAATTTAAAGATGTTAAACAAATAGGTAGTGGTGGATTTGGAACAATACATTATGCTAGGTGGATTGATGGATATATTGAAAAATGGGATATTGAAAATCATCAATGGAAAAGATATAATAATAGTGAAGTTGCATTAAAAAAGTTTGATAATTTTGTGAATTTCAACGATGTCTTAAATGAGGTAGATATTTTAATTAGTTTTTCAAATTATTATTTAACGTTTTAACTATAAATTAAAAATGTTTATATTATTAGATGGCAATTCACTTAAAAACACATAGTACATTTGATTTTACTTCAATTCGCTTTTATGGAATTACACAAGATCCGGAAACTCACTCATATGTGATGGTTTTAGAATATGCAGCAGATGGAAATCTTCGAGAATATCTAAAAAATAATTTTAATAATATTAATTGGAAAAAAAAAATATATAGCTTATATGATTTATCTTCAAGGTTGATGAACATTCATGAATTAGATATAGTTCACCAAGACTTCCATCCTGGAAATATTTTATCATCTGATTTTAAAGATTCTATGCGGATTTCAGATTTTGGCTTAAGTAAACTAATAGAGGCAAACCCAAATAATCCCGAAAAAAAGAATATATTTGGTGTATTACCATATATTGCTCCAGAGGTATTAAGTAGTGATGAAGAATATACAAAAGCTGCTGATGTATATTCATTTGGAATGATTGCTTACGAAATTATTACGGGCTTTCCTCCATATCCTGATATACCACATAATAAAGATTTAGCCATGAAAATATGCAATGGATTACGACCAAAAATTCCAATCCATACTCCAAAATTAATTACAAGAATGATTATGAGGTGTTGGGATGCTCGAGTTACACATAGACCCACTTTTGAAGAATTAAATAATGAGTTGCAATACTATATTGATTGTCGTAATGAAGATTCAGAAATTAGAATTCAAATTGAAAATTCTAAAAAATTATCCAAAAACCTAGGATTAACAAATTCAATAACTCCAACTCCTCATAATTATCAAACACATCCACAAGCAATTTATACCGGTCGACTTCTTAATTTTTCAAAACTTCCAAAACCCAAGAACGAAGAAAATTTCGAAAGGAACTTGAAGAATTAACTAAATCTACTTTTGTTTCAAGTGTTGGTAAGTATTATTATATTTTTATTTATCTCTTTTTATAATTAATTATATTAATTTATTTTTATATTTATTTAGGCGATTCTGGAATAGTTGATTTGGATATGTCTAATTTTTAAATTTCATTTGACATTATATATTTTTATTTGTAGTATTTTACTTATTACATTATAAAGCACCATTTATTAGTTTTTTTTTTGATATTATAAAATCTTAACACTGGGTGTAGAGTATAAACTCAATTTGCTTAGTTTTGTAGTTTCGATTTTATAAAAATAAGAAATAATAATAAAGGAAATATGAATTTATCATTAAATCAACTAAGTGTTAAAATATAATATTTCAACGATGTAGCATTATTGAACATTATGAGGCACGCGTTTTTTAATGTTGGGTATAAAAATTAATTATTGC
Source organism: Diversispora epigaea (assembly GCA_003547095.1). NCBI lineage: Eukaryota > Fungi > Glomeromycota > Glomeromycetes > Diversisporales > Diversisporaceae > Diversispora > Diversispora epigaea. The sequence goes on from PQFF01000121.1 coordinate 5,727, forward strand.
AATAACGTGTACTTACTAATTAATTTATTTTCGTTCTTAACTAAATTGGGCCAACAAGATTTTCTCCATTCCTCTTCCAATAGTCGGAATGAACTTTGAAAGAGACGATGTGGATCGATACCTTTTTTCTAATTCAATCATTTTCTGTGAATAATGGATGTGAATGTTAATATAAATAATAAAATAAATGTGATACGGAGATCAATAAATCACAAAAAAAAAATAAATAATGATTTTACCTCAATTAAGGCACGTCATCATTAAATATTAGCACGCATATTATTCTTGTAGACAAGATACTTCTTGTGAAAGTAATTCAATATACTTCGTCAGCAGATTCCAATAATAAATAAAAAGTATAAAAAGTTAGTTATCTAATTATTAAATAAATTAAGAAATTTGATATTAAAATGGAATATTATAATAATAGTTATAAAAGTTATGATTAAATGTTATTAGATATTAATATTAGTTTACTTACTTTTTGTAAGCTCTCGAAAAATCATCACGTTCATACTAAGGAACCAAACATTTATCCCAAAGATCAACCAATTGCACTATAAAAAAAAAATAATAAAGAGTGATAAATAATAAATAAATAATAATAAATAATAAATAAATAAATAACAATAAATAATAATAAATAATAATAAATAATAATAATACCTCTTAAAAATATAATAAATAAATTCAATAAATAAATAAATAGTAAATTAAATAAATAAATAAATTAAATACTCTTCGTCTAAATTATCATCACATAGTTTAAATCTTTCCTCCTCGGGAATTTTCAATTCCCCATATAAATTTGTTACATCTCAAGTTTCCCTTTTCGAACTTGATATTCATTTTCAAATGATTTCTCTTATCCTCAAAATTTCCAATAAACATTTATCTCGTGGATAGAAATTCTTGGATTTGTCGAATTAGTTTGGGATCAAACAAATCATCCGATTCATCATCATCATCTCATCATTACCATTACAATTATTCTTATTATCGATCAAGTTGTTCTCTCGATTTTTGATAAACAAAACATTCCTTTATCTATCTCATATTGAGGAGTGTAATGAATTCCACATTCTTCAAATGATTCACGTAGTGAGGCCTATTTATGTATTTATATATATATATATATATTATATTTAATTCACATGTAAATGAATATTGAATGTGTAGATTGACAAATGTAAATAAATGTAAAATAATAATAATAATTAAATTAATTAAATTAATTAAAATAATTAAAACAATAATAATAATTAAAATAATTAAAATAATTAAAATAATTAAAATAATTAAAATAATAACAATAATTAAAATGATTAAAATAATTAAAATAATAATAATAATTAAAATAATAATAATAGTTAAATTAAAATAATTAAAGATTACGTACCACAATTCGAACCATTTCATCATATTTATGCTGCACCTATCAGTAGTTCAATGATAATAATAATTTATTAATTATAATAAATTATTGCATAAGTAAGAATAATAATAATTATTATCATGGCTGATGCATCCCATATCCTCCTAAAAGATATAAATATCCCTTTTCCCACTCAACGTTTTTCCTCATATAAACAGAACTTACATTGTTCTCTTCTTGTTAAGCAATTTTACTATTTCTTACAAAGGAATTGTTAAATTTGTTCTCCTATTTCTTGACAGGAAATATGTTTGCCTTTTCTTGGTAGGTTATGGGATTAAAATTTTTTAGTGAGAAGATCTGGATTTTGGTTGTAAAGCTTATCCACCACCTCGCTAAGGAAAATGTGGGGCTTTATATGCACTAATTCCAGGGGAGCACTCTCTTTGAGAGTCCACTAGTACTGATTTCGCTCGTGTGGAATATGTGAAGTTTTTGATTGTGCAGTTTACTATACATAGACTTCTAATTATGGTTCACGGTACAAAATTTTCTGTGATAGTTTTGATAGTTTGCTATAAATAGAGCATTGGTATAGGTTGCAGAAACATTTTGCAACAATATTTTATTTTTACTTAAAAGTGGGAATTAAGAATTATAAACAAGTGATTCTTAATGAAAATTTTAAAATATATTAGTATTTTTAATATTTGCGTATTGGAAATATGATAATATACGATGATCTAATATTTTCAGTCATCCAAAGGATCACTTCTTCAAACGTGTTCCATTTAATGTGAACTTTAATTTTAATTTTACTTAATTTGGCTTCTTTTGTTATATTCTCCCATAGAACGATTGTATTAATTAAATTGAATATAGATGCAATCTAAGTGGAAGTGGAAGTGAAAATGGGAATACAAGAAAGAAAGGAGAGGAAATAATAGTATTAAGAAATTTTCAATAATTAATATAATTAAATAATAGTAATTTTCTTAATAGTTTCATATTCTCATTTAATTTAAAGAGAAATGCTATCATTTTTCTTGTTTATATATGAAAATTAATGCCCCTTTCTCCGAAAAATAAAAAAAAATTAATTGGCACCGCCAAAATTGTGTTTATTGTGATCTTGAATTACTTATTTTGATGAAATAATAACAAATTAATAAAAACATTAGATTTTTTTAAGTAAAATTTTTATTAAATAATGTAATTTAGGTATCAGAATCTTTGTTAATAAATTTGAGTAATAATATAAAGAATAAATAAATAATCATTAATGGATTTATAAAGAATTAATTGGCGTTACGCGTTTCGTTTGATGTTTATTACAGTAAATGGCAGGTAAAAATAATTAATTAACTGGACCCTTTTATAAATTGTTTATAGATTTCATGCAATGTATTTTTTTTTTACAAGATTAAAGTACAAAATTTAATTAAGATGGAAAGTACGGAAGTGATGTAAGAAAAATTAAAAAATTAATGTTTTTTAAAAAAATCGGCCTTTTAATATTTTATATTTTGTAATAAAACTAATTCTTTACAATGACTTAATAATGTTCAAAAAGTTGTCATGGACTATGATCATTCGTTTAATATTTCATATTCACGAATGTAATAAAACCAATTCAAACGATAGTGCGATACTTTTATTATTTTTTTCTATTTATGTTTTTTTTTTGTTTATTTTTTTGTTTGTTTTATTTTGGAACTTTTTATTTTGNAGGTATCAGAATCTTTGTTAATAAATTTGAGTAATAATATAAAGAATAAATAAATAATCATTAATGGATTTATAAAGAATTAATTGGCGTTACGCGTTTCGTTTGATGTTTATTACAGTAAATGGCAGGTAAAAATAATTAATTAACTGGACCCTTTTATAAATTGTTTATAGATTTCATGCAATGTATTTTTTTTTTACAAGATTAAAGTACAAAATTTAATTAAGATGGAAAGTACGGAAGTGATGTAAGAAAAATTAAAAAATTAATGTTTTTTAAAAAAATCGGCCTTTTAATATTTTATATTTTGTAATAAAACTAATTCTTTACAATGACTTAATAATGTTCAAAAAGTTGTCATGGACTATGATCATTCGTTTAATATTTCATATTCACGAATGTAATAAAACCAATTCAAACGATAGTGCGATACTTTTATTATTTTTTTCTATTTATGTTTTTTTTTTGTTTATTTTTTTGTTTGTTTTATTTTGGAACTTTTTATTTTGCTTTATTCAATAAAAGAGAATTTTAAAACGTATTAATAAAGTTTATTAATAAATGCATTACTTTTATCTTACTTTTTAATTTCTTTGCTTTTTTACCCACTTTAAGTAATCCGGGACGTTTATTGTTCGTATCATTTTTATTGCTATTGTTGATGATGATGATAATGCTTTTGTCATTATTATCAAGCTGATATTATTATTATTAAAAATGAAAAATAAAAAGGCGCACCTGCTTTTTAACTCAGAATTATTGTTATTGATAAGATTACTGTTATTATTACTATTATTATTATTATCATTTCTGTTGTTAACGATACTGACGAAGTGTAGGAAACAATTTCTGTCCAAAATTTTAGTCGGATTTATTTAAATGCAAGAAAATGGAAAAGAGAATATGGTTGATAATTATATCTTTATAAAAATTTATCACACTATTACATTATCACACTATTATACTATCACAAATATCCTCTTTCTGTATTTATCAAACATACAGATGAAGCCCATCAATAAAAGTCAAAGAAAAGAACACCATTTGAATATCTATTCAAAATAAAAAATTTATTTGATATTTAATGATATGGAAAAAAAATCATTATAATAAATATAAGAAATTCATAAATAATACGTTGGATAACACTAAATATTTCATATATATTGAGCTTACACTTTAAATTATTATCATATAATAATAATATTATTATTGTTGTTGTCTTTTATATTAATATAAGTGCAATGATTTGAAATTTCTATAATTATAATCTCTAGAAAAAAATAATTGAAAACGAATGTCTTATTCTTGAATTATTGTTGTTATTATTATTATCGTGTAATTTATTACTAATGTCGTCATTTTGTCATTCATGTTCAACTGCTTATTTTCATAATCCAATACATAATTCAATATGCATAATCTCAGTTATTATTAACTCAATTATTATAATTAAACATTGGCATAAATGAATTTCTTCTTAAAAATAGATTATAAAGAATTAAAAAAATTCTTTAAGCCAAATCACTATTTTAATTCTAATTTTATTGATATTTATTTTATTAATTTTTTTGATTAATTTAAATTTCAAAATATAAATAAAAAAACAAACCTTGAGAATTTATAATCCTTTCATTCACAAAACAAAATGCATTATTAATTTAATAATCATGCATCAATGTAAGGTACCTTAATTAATATGAACGAGAATCTTTTTTTAAGATATCTGTAATAATAAATTGTTTACAAATCTATTTATATGAATTCTCATACAAGAATAAAAAAAAAATAATAATGATCTAAGAAACAAGATATTCTTAACAGGCCTGTAGCAATTATTCAGAGATCATTCGTCAACTTAATCCTAAAATATTAGTATTGGTGAATTGATTATTATTAAATGCATTTAAAATATTCGGAAACTAAAAATTCAAGCTAATAAATTTCCCTTACCCGAACACATGGTATAAATTATAAAGAAATCTTGTTTGAAAAAATATTCGGATTACTGTTCTATATCAAAATTCTTCAACAGCTTTGAAAAGTTCACCTATTGTTTTCAATGTTTGGCCTGTTTGTTTGATAGGTTCGATACTTTATTTTTTATTTCCTCCTCCTCCTTTACAATACCACCCTTCAATAAATATTCTTAAACTATCAGCATCAGACATCCATGGATTATTATAATACATTCTAATTTTAATAGCATCAAATCCATTCCCACAATATATCAAATGTAATTGTGGAAAATAAATCTAGACAAATATTTCTTAAATTTGTATTGGCTGTTTCAAGAATTTTTATAATAAATTCTTGAGGATATTCATAACGTTTCTTTCTAAAATGAAAACTACTTAATTGAGTAAATGATAAAGCCAAGAATAAACAAACCGAGTTACATAATCCAAAACAATTATCAATAAAAAGTTCTTGAAGTGAAGTAAATTGTCCAATTGGTGATGATTTCTTCTTTGAAATTATTAAGATATAATCCCATTAAACGAAGACTCTTTAAAGTTTCTTTTTGACTAATGATCGCCCAAAGTAATAAATCATGGCCTAAATTGGGACAACAAAACAATTGATATATTTCTAACCGTTTTTGAACACTAATAAATTTCTCTAAGAATTTTATTTTAGTATCAGATTCAATAAATAACTCCATATTTAAAATATTATTAGAAATTAATGTTAATGATTTTCTTGTTGTCAAAGTAAACCTTTCTAATTCCTTAAATACTTTCGGGCACCTGGTAACTCGAGAATTGAACCAATTGAATCATCATAATGATAAAAACTTTTTAAAAAGCTTTTGAGAACTTCTGTTATTTTAAAAGAATCCACAAATTTACAACGATTTATTATTAATTTGAATATCTCAATTATATCATAGATCTGGAGATGGTCGTTATTATCTTGATATAGACCAAAAATCTGATGTGAATATATGGAAATAAAATAAATTAAGTTATTAATTATAATTTTATGAACGAATGATAGATAATCAAAAACAGTGGTGATATTGATAAGTCAAATCCATTTAGAGTAAGTAAAGTTCTAGCTTGAGTATCCATACATGATATAGTTCGAATACATAATGCTTTCTTGCTCAACTCCGTATCGTCTTTACATCGACCGAAGAATTTATTTCAAGATTTAAAAGATTCTGATGTGAAACAAAAAATAATATATTAAATCAAGGTGTTCTTATCAAAATTGAAATTATAATCATCTGAACCAGTTGAATTGTAAACAATTACAATTGAAGAATTTAAAAGATCCTATGAATAATAATATTTCTTTAAATCAAGAAGCGCATCAAAATTTAAATTCTAATCATCATCTTAATCAAAGTATTGGAATAAAAAGAACAAATGTTAGGAAATAACATTCCTAATTTCGAATAATTTCTATTGGTTGTCTATTAATTTGTTGCAATAATTTAATATTATTTTTTATAGTCCACCAAATTTATATTTCAATTATCAAAATTGGCATCATGACAGCATAACCTCCCATGAAGAAATCTAAATCTTAATAATTTGTGATAAATGAAATAATTATTTTTTTTGAAAAATATTCTCGTTCATTCTTGTTATAATGAATTATTAAAATAAATTAATATCATATCAGAATGTAAAATTTTGACAACAATGATGATAATAAGAAAGGTAATGTTATTTGAGATTCTACCTATTTGGCATGTAATTTTTTACTCACTGAATCATTCGAAGCCAAAATGTTGCGCAAAGTATAATATATATCTCCCAAAAATCTGGATTGGAGGATCGAATGTAATTAATAATATAATTGATTAAATTCAATAAATTTTTTATTATGTACAAAGAGATGATTAATTCTTTAAAATTCCTTTTCTCTATCTATACCAAATTACCAAATTATATATATATAAATTACAATGTAAATTTACATGTTCGATATTTTTATCAGTTTGATCCATTATTATGGTCAAAAGTGAATTGTTTTCATTTTCATGATTAATTTTTCTCTCGATTTTACAGAAAATAACATAATTAGAATGATTAAAAGCGAATTCATAAATAATTTTTCTCTCGATTTTACCAAAAATCTTGAACATAATTGGAATAATTAAAAGTGAATTGTTTTCATTTTCATGATTAATTTTTCTCTCTCGATTTTACAGAAAATAACAAAATTGGAATGATTAAAGTGAATTCATAAATAATTTTTCTCTCTCGATTTTACAGAAAATAACATAATTGGAATGATTAAAAGTGAATTCATAAATAATTTTTCTCTCTCGATTTTACCAAAAATCTTGAACATAATTGAAATTATTTAAAGTGAATTGTTTTCATTTTCAAAATTAATTTTTCTTTCTCGATTTTACCAAAAATCTTGAACATAATTCATCAATAATTTTACTCTCAATTTTACCAAAAACTTGAGAATAATTGAATTCATCAAATCCATTCATAATTATTATTTTTTTTGTTACTGTTTGGTCTTTTCATTATTTATAGACTTATTATAGATAGTTTTTTTTTTTTTAATACCAAAACAATGAAATATTGATGGATTCATGGTTGTTGTAGAGATGAGACAATTTGATGGATTTGGATTCAAAGCCTTATGATGGATGTGAAGTTATTATAGAGGGAGAAGTTGTTATGTAATGACTATGGATTTTTTATAAATAATGGAATGGATAAGATGATTAATGGATGAGATGATTAATGGATATGGATATCATTAGGATTAAGAAATTGAAAATAGTATAAAAAAACAAATAAAAACAGCAATGGAGCAATCACGATAGTATGAAATATTTTTTACCCACCCCTTACCCTTAAAACCTTGCGAACAAAAAAAAGAAAATAGAAAGAAAAAAGAGAATTTTTTTTTAATTTTTATATTTTTTACCCACCCCTTACCCTTAAAACCTTACGAACTAAAAAAAAGAAAATAGAAAGAAAAAAGAGATTTTTTTTTTATTTTTATACTTTATATTTTTTTTTTTATTTTTATATTTTTATATTTTTTTTTAATTTTATATTTTGTATTTTATATTTTTGTAATGAAATGTGAAAAGAAGAAAGAGAAAAGAAAATGAAAAAAAATGAAAAAAAGGAAAAAAAATAAGTAAAAATTTAATGTCGCCCAAAATGAAATTCATGCTCTTTATTATTCCACTCCTCCCTCAATTCCTTTTCCCTCCTGGCAAGGTATTTATTCCACTTTTCTGCCCCTACCCTACCAGGAATGTCCAAGTAAAAGTCAGAATAAAACTCGCCAAAACTTTCGGGTGGTGATTGGGCATAGGGCCAAAGATCTTTGCCATAGGGATAATAACGCCATAATTTTGCTTTTATGGGTTTTACCCCTTCCAGTGTAGTTGGTGATTTCACCCAAACTTCTTCGTCAGGATCTTCCAAAGGCGATGGAAGCATTTTAAGATGATTCCATCCTGCCTTGATGTTATCGATATCTTCATAATCAAAGTTGGGTGGCACCGGAATGTTTATTGGCAAAGATCTTTCTGGAACTTGGGAAAAAGGAATTGAGTTCACCGGAGGTGGAAAATAAAGAGTAGTATCTGGTGTTTTTCTGAAAATACGTCCAAAAAAAGATTTAATTCGTTCAAAAAGCCCCATTGCTGAAAAAGAAAAGTAAAAGAAAAGAAAAAAGAAAAGAAGAAAAAGAATAGAAAGTAATAAAAGAAAAGAAAGATAATAAAAGGAATGAAAAAAATTAGAGAAGAGTGAGAGTGAGAGTAAGGGAGAGATAGAATGATATAAAGCGAGAGAGAAGAGTCGAGAGTAATGAGATAGAAATGAGAGAAGGGAGAGAGGAGAGAGGAGTTAATGAGGAGAGAAAGGAGGAATGAGAGATAGAGTGAGATAGAGTGAGAAAGAGGAGATAGAAGAAAGTGAGGAGTGAGAAAAGAGGGAAGAGAGAGAGAAGGGGAGTGTGAGGGAGTAAAAGAGAGTGAAAGAGTGAGATAGAGTGAGAGGGAAGAAAACGAGAGAGAAATGAGAGAAAGGAGAGAGGAGGAGAGAGTGAGGAGAGGAGGGAGAGAGGAGAGTGAGGAGAGTGAAAGGAGGAGGTAGAAGGAGAGTGAGAGGGAGAAAGAGAAAAGAGAGAGAGGAGTGAGAGAAGGAGAGAGTAATCGAGAGAGATGAGAGAGGGTAAAAGAATTAGATAGTCGAAAGGAAAAGTGAAATAAAAAGTAAAAAGATAAAAACTTAGAAAATTGTGCGCAAATATTTAGTTAGATTGGATTGAACAATTGAAAATTATTTTTGAGCTAAATTGAATTTTTTTTTTTTGAGATGAATCTAAAAAAGACGTAGGGTTTATATAGTTTTTTTTTGGATTTTCAAAATATATAGATTACATTAACCCTCTTAGTTATTGACAAGGAGTTATAATATCTTATCAATTTGTATTATACTATGTAATGTATCAACAAAAATAATTTATTTATCTTATTTACTTTGAGATTCAAATTTCATTGTTTACCGGAAATAGTAATGATAGGAGGCAATAGTAATGATGATTAAAAGAATTATGACATTTATTTTTATTTTATATAAATTTAGTATTTTTTTACTCTATTTTATTGATATTTATTATTGATTATAAAAAATTAATTTATTAGTTAAATTATTCGTTTTTTCTATCATATAAATTAAGTGAAGGAATAAAAATATTATCTATGAATATAAAATATATTATGATTTTTATTAGTAAAAACAAATTTTTGATACTATTTTATCAGTGATCATACGTTATTATTTTCAAAGATAATTGGTTAAACAATTACAGCACTCAGAATGTCACTTATGGCTATTAGATAACTATTAGATATTTAAACTAAAATAGAATACTGTATAAGTCACGAAAAATCATCCTAGCAATGTGAGAATCTCTAGATTTTTTTTTACTTAAATCTATGAAATAACTGAGTATTCTCTGTAATTTTATAGATAGATCTTTCAACTAATTCAATTATAAATTTATGAATTTATTGTAATGTAGCTACAAAAAAATGAATTAAATTAAAGTAGTATGATATCACTTATTATTATTACTAATATTATTGTTATTGTTATTATTATTGTTATAATTATTGTTGTAATAATAATATAATTATAATATCAAGTAGAATTTTTAATTAAATCGTTACCTTAAGCTGATAAACTTTCTTAGTTAAGAATATTCAATTTCGTATATTTGAAATAAATATATTAAATATACATATAAATGCATGTTATTCATATAATCGAAATAGTCAAAATAGTAAAAATTCATATCATATACATATTATAATATAGCATAATACTCTCATACTTTAGATAATTTGGTTTTAAACAATATTACTTTAAAATATTTCATTTTTTTTGATTAAGAATGATGTAAAGAATTATATTTGAATTAGAAATTTCGGTATTAACCGGAAATAGTTAGATAACATATGATAGGCATAATCAACAAGCGGTCAATCAATCCAATCACAATCATTATTATTGTGATCATGATCAGGAGATAGTATCAGCATCAATAATTATCTGACTTCATAATTATCATCATATTAATTATAAATGAATAGAATATTATATAATCATTATTAATATTAATATAAATAAAATATAAGTAAAATGTAAGTAAACTACTATTATCTAGGGTATCTAGGGGTAAGTGTTTTTTTTCTTTGTTTCTTTTTTTAGTTTAGTTTGTTTTTTTTTTATCGTGAAATAATTTTACTATTTCCCTTACCTCAAATCTTAAATCACAAATTTGAAAAAAATGAATTTAGCCATTTCAAACCTAATTCCTCGAAAAATCAGACTATACTTTGAATTCCGTACTGTTAAGAAGGAGTGGAAGAAATTGCACAAGGAGACGAAGAGAAAGTGGAAAGAAGATTATGAGAGAAGAAAGTTGGGGATTGAAGCTGAAATGAAATTTAAAAAGAAGATGAAGGAGGTAAGTTAATATTAATATAATAGAATTTATTTGGTTACAACTAACTTTGGTTTTTTTTCTTTTTAATAATAATAATAATAAATAATAGGAAGTTGTGTTTCATAGAGAAAAATACATTGTTTATGAAGTTAGAGTTTAAAGGTGAGGGAATTTGAGAAAGTGAGACCAAGATTATTCGATTAAGTATTGGAGAAGGTGATAGTGGTGATTAAGGCGAGACGAAACGAAAATTTAGGAATTTTAAGAATTTCTTTTAAGAAACAAAGCCAAAGCCTTTTAGTGTACTAATTAACATAATTTCAAATATTTCTTAATTTAGTAGAGATTAAGCGAATACTCAAGTTTGAAAATATTTCTTTTTAATTTCTTTAGTTATTTTTATAATTGTTCACTTTTTCATTATTCTTGCAACTAATCTACGATATTTTTTGATGAACGCATATTGTTAAAAGATTTTTCATAATCTAATAAATTAAAGTTAATGCAGTATTATGAAGTGATGCTAAATCGATTCTTAAAATATATAAAGTATCAGATAGAGATTTTATTGTAAAAGTGAAGAAAATGGAGAAATCATAATCCTCTTATAATATTAATGGATGGCATCATAGTCAAGATGGTTTTCCATTTTCTTTAAAAGCTTAAAAAATTCCGTTGTAGGTAGAGTAACAAACTTTTCTCATGCTATTTATAATAATTTAAACTTTTCTTATTTTCGATTTAGCAATACTTTGTAATTTAAAGACTTGGAATAATAGCTATTATAACACAGATTATTATGAAAAGAAAATTCGTTCTAAAAAGATAGATTTTCAGTTGAAGGATTTGTTATATATAGAAATTTCGTATTATTTACTTTGTTTTATTAATTAGAAAATAAAAAGTTATATTTAATATATTCTGTGAAGGAACAATGATATGATCCTACCTACCAAAAAATCAAATAGATATTTATATAATGGCCTATGAAAATATTTCATGATTTTTATTAATAAACCAAATTTTCGATCATTATCATTGAACTATTTTATTAGTGATTATGCTTTATTCTTTTTCAAAGATAATTGGTCAAACAATTATTGCTCACTTCTAACACGGATGTCACCTATAACTATTAGATAATTATAATATATTTAAACTAAAATAGAAATACCGCATAAATTATGGACAATTATTGTAGCTATAGAGAATTTTGACAAGTTTTTTTAATTAAATGAATATTCCCTGTATTTTATAGGTAACTAAATATATCTTCATAATATCATAAAGAACTTTTTAATCTTTCAACTCATTCGATCAATTCACTTATTCAATTTGTGAATTTATTATACTTATTATACTGTGGTTATAAAAAAAAAGAATGGAATCTACGAAATATAAAGATTTATTAAATTATGTATTGTTTGATTATACATTGATAATATGAATCCATTCAAAGTAACCAAATTTGGTTATTCCCAAATACGATCGACCTAAAACAATAAAACAAATTGAGAATCGGAAATTTAAATTTTTTTTTGAAATTTTCCCTTGGCGTCGCATCATGGGATTCTTTTTTCTGTGCATTTCAAATACTTTTTACACATTATTATTATAGTATTGCATTATTTTAAAATATGATATTAATAAACTATAGAATATTCATAGTAATATTTATATAATTAATCAATGTTGATACTTAGAATAATATGTTATCAATCATTTATTATGATATTTTGTTTCACTGAACTGGGAACATAGCCTTTTTTGAAAATGCAAATAAACAAAAAACTTTCAAACATACTGATGCTTTCCTTTTTCGCTTTTTTTTTTGGTTGATCTTATGTAATTATTATTATTCATTTTTTTTCTTATATTAAAAAAAAATAAAGTGATATTATAAGGTTAGGCCACTAGAAACATTAATGTAATTAAATTATATCATGTTATAACACCTGTCAAAAATAAAATGCACTTATAATAAAATTGGAAACTGATGAACACTAATTACATTGTTTTTTTTTACTATGAAAAAAATAAAAGACTTGTAATATTGTTTATTTATTAATGTAATTTATTTAATAAAATTTTATTTTATTGGCTAACTTGACCTCTCAAAAAAAAGTATATAAAGGGTCAGGTTTCCTTTTGCCTTTTTTTAAAAAAAATTTAACTTACAAAGAAAAAAACTTACAAAGAAAAAAAATGCCTTCTAACAATAATCAACAGCATTTAATTTTACCTCCAAATTTTTTATCTCCATCGCGACCATCTCAGCCATCAAGACCACCTCAACTAGTGTTTCCACAACATTATCTTCACCAGCAAGAAGAAGATGATTACAAAGACCTGGTCCCTATAATAGAACTAGGTTCACCAACACTATCAATACCACTGTTAACTGCACTATTTGTTTGTCTCCACCAAATAGTGCAGTGGTAACACCCTGTGGACATATATTTTGTCACAGGTGTCTTGGTAACTGGACCCAAAGGTCTTTAACATGCCCTGTGTGTAGAGTAGGAATCCATCCTATTCCTACACGAAGGAGATAGATTCTATTATTTTGTTTTAATTTGGTTGTTATTTGATGAAATTAATATTATTATTAAGATTATTTTTATAATTAAGATTATTTTTATAATTAAGATTTACAATTAAGATTTATTAAGATTATTTAATTAAGATTTCAATTAAGATTTACAATTAAGATTACAATTAAGATTTACAATTAAGATTTTACAATTAAGATTTATAATTAAGATTTACAATTAAGATTTACTATTAAGATTACAATTAAGATTTTACAATTAAGATTTATAATTAAGATTTAAAATTAAGATTTAACTAAGATTACAATTAAGATTTTACAATTAAGATTTATAATTAAGATTTAATTAAGATTCACAATTAAGATTTAAAATTAAGATTTAATTAAGATTACAATTAAGATTTAACAATTAAGATTTACAATTAAGATTTAATTAAGATTTACAATTAAGATTTACAATTAAGATTTAATTAAGATTTACAATTAAGATTTTTACAATTAAGATTACAATTAAGATTTTACAATTAAGATTTATAATTAAGATTTAAAATTAAGATTTAATTAAGGTTACAATTAAGATTTTACAATTAAGATTTAAGATTTAATTAAGATTAACAATTAAGATTTAAAATTAAGATTTAATTAAGATTACAATTAAGATTTGACAATTAAGATTTACAATTAAGATTTAATTATTATTTACAATTAAGATTCAATTAAGATTTACAATTAAGATTTATTATTAAGATTTAATATTAAGATTATTAAGATTATTATTTATGATTACAATTATTATCAATAGAAAGCGAGATTATATGGTTAATGATGGTGTACGAAGTACTGTAATAGATGAAGGTCATGGGAGAAGAAATAAATGCAAGATAAAAATGGGAAAATATAAGGATATTCGATATTTGGATGTCAGCTAATGGGAATCCAATAACTGAAAAAATTAACAAAGAAGAAGGATAAAAACTTATGTGGAATATGGACATGGAAGAAAATATATATAAATTCAACACAAAGCTGGATTTGCATGAACAGCAATAAATAGCTTACTCTTTCTGCACGAAGGTTATAAACTATTTAATATACGTCAAATACAAATGCATGGGAAAATATTAATATCGATTAAATATAACGGATCTTAGGGATGAAAACTAGCATAAGATTACAAAAATTTCAAAATCATTTATGGACTGATCGATCCTTTTTGAAAATGGAGAATTTAATTAAAATTAAAGAGGGTTTTAGCTTGATAGCGCCAGTAATAAATTTATGTAGAAAGAATAAAAAAACTTGTGAAAATACTAGTAAAGAGGAGTATAGGCATTGGTGGGAAAATACTATTGAAAGATTGAACATGAATATGAAAGTCAAAGAAAATGCTTAAGGGAAAAGAAAATAATATATTTGGAACAAGTTTTGGATCTCAAACTTAGAAGGCTATCGGAATGGACACGCTTACAAGTTGACTACATAAACAGAACAGGAGGGTAAAATTCTAAAATGGAACAAACATATTAAAAACAATGAAAGGAGAATTAAGGAAATTTATACTAAAGAAATTAAACAGACATATAAGCACGATATTAATCCTTTTTTTTCGACTACATAATGAATATTTAAACGAAATTGTAATTGAAAAAGAAAGATAATACGGAAGGAAAACTCATTAAATATTAACAAGAAATCTGAAACTTATTTTTGTGTCAGTCACTTGAGAGGGTTGTGAAGAAAAAATTGTGAATAAAACGGATTATTATATCATGAGGCTGAGGAAAAAAAAGATATATTTATTGAAATTCCGGTAGCATATTCAAAAGTCTCAACCTCAGAGATAAATGTAGAGAAAATAAACACAGAATAAGGATGCCGGTTAAAAATATTAAAAAAGCATTAGAAATTTTTGAATTTCACAAAATGAATCAGTAATAGACCAGAGAAACGATCAAAACGCATACTTAGCCACAACAAATATTGAGACAAATTATAATGCAGTTAGGAAATGAATTATGGCAGAAACTATCATTAAGAATTGGAGACTATTAGAAATAAATTAAAAAATAAAACAGAAGATGAAATATATAATGAAAAAATAGATTTAATGAGGATTATATGGCCCGGGATGGGTAATTGTTGACCAAGAAAATAAGAATAATTCAAAATTCAGATGTAATTTAGAGTGCTTCTCATCCTCAACAAGAACCAAATTAATATCAGTATTACATATAAAAGCACATGAATGAAATTATTCAATGAGATGCGGATCAACTTTCACAAGTCTCTGAAAAAACAATCAGTAAGGATCAATTAATCAAAATTGATTATGATAATATCGAGAACGGATCATTTATTCTGATATGGAAAGACATACCATTGGAACTTTTGGTAAAATAAACTCTTAAAAAAATAAATACGATGAGAAATTGCAAGATTGAAATTTTAAAACAAAATTTGAAGAATTTTAGATGATGAAATTACAAAGAAAATCGATTGGGTCACTACTTTTAAAACATTGCGCTAAGTAAAATACAAATGACAACACAAGCAAAGAAGGCCTATTAAAAGGAGCATTGCAATAGAACTTTTTAATGGAAAACTACCATAAATGTTAAAAGATTCAAACATAAACCTCATATATACAACAGTCCGAAATGTATATGACTGTATTTGAATGGAAAAGAAATAACAGTTTAGATCGCATATATACTACGATGACGGAATATTATAGACACTTAATTAAGAATCGAATAACAAATGAAGACAAAATTCAAAATGTTCTTAGAGATGTAAGTGAATTATTGCACAGCATTGGTGGATAGACAAGACTATGCTAAACCAATGCGCATTGAAAATATTGATGATATGAATATGAATATAGTAAAATAAATAGTTTGAATAATTTCATACAGCTATATCTATAGCAAATTATTGATACAGAAAAATATGGATACCAAAACTATGTTTAAATTGATGATTGTTGCTAATGAGTTAAGTTATATTTTATTTCATGATAATTTAGAAATAACGGTGCAAACATTAATTTAACAACTTTTTGAGCTATCTTGAATTATTATAACAATAGCAGTAAAAATAGCAATAATAAAGATGATAGTAACAATGATAATAATAATGAATAATAATAATAAACAATAATAATAGTAATAAGACATGCAGAAACCATATTTGTCACATTAACTTTCGCGTGAAATAACACTTCAATTTTCGTAAGATTTCCAAAATAAAAAATTAAAATATCACGTGGGGACGAAAAATTCTTGTGAAATAATGAGAAAACTTATCCTAGACCCCAGGGTCAGGTTATTTATCCTAGACCCTAGGGGTTTAGGTCATTGAATCTGGACTCCTTATCCTTACTTTTAAAAATACTAAAGTTAGAATTTTTAGTTTCTATATTACGCTTGTGTATTGTAATACTGTATACAAAATTTTATTTAATGATATTTGAATAAAAATCATACCTTTCAATATTTTAATTAATATAATAGAATAATAATATTATGCACTTGCTCTAGTATTAGTATAATATATAATTTTACTACAGAAGATAATAATAAGCATGATATAAAATATTTAAGTGTTACATAGATTTTGTAATGAGCGCTTGATGTTAATATTTTCATGGTTTGAATTTTTTGGATTTTCTATGAGGTATTTTTGCTGACGTTCGACGACCAATTTTTAAAATTTTCATCAAAATTTTCAAGACTATTAAAAGATATTTCAAGAGTATGTGACATCTTGGGACATATTAGCATTAAATTTGATTTTGTATTTGGTTTCAACTTTTGCCAGCCATTGGTAATCTTGCAACGTAACACCTGAGTAATAGTAATACGAAATCCACCCATTGCTTTCAAGGTAATCCAGTGACAGTAATGTTTTCCAGGAGCAAAGCTTCTTCTATGGTTTAAATTCTTTTGAAGGCCATCAGCAGTGTATTGGTATTTCCAGCATAATCCAGTCCGACCAATGGTAACTGTCCGTTCCCATTCTTTTATTAAACCGTGGTTTAATGCCCCAGGATCACTACTAATTGATGCATCGATGCCATAACTATTTTCACAAATTTCTGACATATAAATTTCTCTATTAAGTTGCTTCGGCCATGGACCATCTTTCACTTTGTATAATAAGGGCTTGTTAGGCATAGATTCATTTCCAATTGGAGTGACCCGAATTTCAACAGAGTCAAGAAAATAACCAGAACCTAGTTTACGAAGTGCTGGCCATTTATCACTAAGCATTGGTCCCATTCTACAATCACTTACATTTATAGAAAATTTTAAATTGCTTTTATTATTAGGAAGAGGTTCAACTTTAGCCCAGAGATGAGCAGAAATAGTGAAATCTTGAGAGGCATCTGGTAAATTCCCATCTGCTTTTACAATTATCTTGGATGAGACTGAAGCATGACTGTTTCTATCATTGTTACTATCATAATTATTATTATTGTTATTATTATTATTATTGTTATTATTTTCAATATTGTTTCTGATATTATTATTATAATAATCGTTTGGTTTGTTGTTGTTATTGTTACCATTGCTATTGTCGTTATTACTAGTTAAACGATTACTGGAAGTGCCAATTAATCCACTTGATTTAGCATCTATTTCTTCATCTACAGGTATTATCCAAGGATTTACTTCATATTCATCATCAAATAATTCTTCAAGCTTTTCTAAAATTGTGATATCAAGGGGTTCAGTGATCCAACAGGAAATATTTGGGATAGAAGAACTTTCTTGAAAGTCAGGTCCTATAATATATGTAGATTGTGATTCTAACATTTTGTCCATTTCTTTTTTTTTGCTTATAAGTAATTTAATCAGATTCTCAATATTAGCATGGGAAGCAGCTGAAGTTCCAAAATATAAATTTGATTTTATGGAAAGGAAATTTGAGATATTTGAACCAAATGATTCACTCCAAATATTCGACTCATTATTAATTGTAATTTGGGGCTTATTGAAATGAATGCAGTTGAGTGAATCATTAATGTTGATATCAGATTGATTCTTTAAAAATTTTTCCAGGTCCTTGTTTACTAAAAAGGAGATTGGTTGACAGATGTTGTTATTGATTGTATCCTCAGATGACGAGTTCACTTCAATAGTTGGCAGAATTTTGGGCATTATATATATTTCTTGCTGTTTGTCGATACCTATAAAATATTATAAATATTGGTGATTAAAAATATTTCTCGCAATTAAATAAAATAGTATTTTCTTCTAAAAATATTAAATTTTTTAAATAAAAGAAATTACTTTTTATGTCGTGTTGCAATGAACGTAAAAAATATCTAATTTCGATATTTCCAATTTTGGAAATTTTGGAAGTACCATTAATAAGATCTTCAAAAAATCCTTTAGATTTTATAAGATTTTCAAAATTTTCATTAAAATTTTCAAGACTGTTAAAAGATATTTCAATAGTGTGAGCCATCTCGGGACACAATCGAATCAATTTTGATTTTGTATTTAGTTGCAATTTTCGCCAGCTGTTGGTAATCTTGCAACGTAACACCTGAGTAATAGTAATACGAAATCCACTCATTGCTTCTAAGGTCATCCAATGACAGGAATGTTCTCCGGGAGCAAAGCTTCTTCTATCGTTTAAATTCTTTTGAAGGTCATCAGCAGTGTATTGGTATTTCCAGCACAAACCAGTCTCACAACTGTCTTCAATATTCAATTCCCACTCTCTTACCTTAAAATTGAAACCCTGTTCATTTCTTCTACCATAGTTTAATGTAAACCCAGGATCATTACTAATTGATGCATCAATGCCATAACTATTTTCGCAAATTTCTGACATATAAATTTCTCTATTAGGTTGCTTTGGCCATGGACCATCTTTCACTTTGTATAATAAGGGCTTGTTAGGCCTGGATTCATCTCTAATAGGAGTGACCCGAATTTCAACAGAGTCAAGCAAATAACCAAAACCTAGTTTACGAAGTTTTGGCCATTTATCACTAAGCATTGGTCCCATTCTACAATCATTTACATTTATAGAAAATTTTAAATTGCTTTTATTATTAGGAAGAGGTTTAACTTTAGCCCAGAGACGAGCAGAAATAATGAAATCTTGGAAGACATCTGGTAAATTCACATCAGCTGCTTTTATAATTGCCGTGGATGAGACTGAAACATGACTGTTTCGATCATTAAAACTATCATAATTATTATTGTAGTTATTATTATTATTGTTCTTCTTAAATATAATTCGGGACTTGTTGAATGAATCATTAATTTTGATTTCGATATTAGCTTGTTTCTTTAAAAAGTTTTTCAGGTCCTCGTTAACTTCAATAGTTGGTGGCATTTCAGTTATTTCATGTATTTTATGCTGTGTGTCAATACCAGAATTGTGCTTAGAAACAGATTCAAGCTCATTTTCGATTGAAGAACCTAAAAAAAAATATTATAAAATAAATTTTAGTGATTAAAAACATTTCTCGCAATTAAATTTATAAAATAAAAGAAATTACTTTTTATATTAGTGTTGAATGACTCTTCACTTATGAAAGGTATATTATGTTGATCTGAATTTGAAAATTTACTAAATGATTTAATATCAATATTTCCAATATCAGAATTTTCCCCATTTTCTATTTGGGGCAAGGCATTTTTTGTAAAAGTAACATTGACATGTTCAAGAACTTGCATAACTTCATCAATGTTTGGACGTTGATTCGGTTCTTGTTTCCAACAATCTATTGAAAAAAGTATTAATTCGTAAATAATATATATAACTATTTTTCTTGAGAGATATATTTAATTTAAAATAAAAATAACAACCTTGGTAAATATTAATATAATCTTGTGGTGTCCCTTTGACTGGGGTTTCTCTATTTCCTTTTACAATGTGATTTTTTTTTTCAAAGTGTGTTTTGTATTGATTGTATGGTTTTTTCCCACTTGAAATTTCCCACAATAAAATTCCAAAACTATATAAGTCCGAAGCTTTAGTTCTCTTAAATTTATCCCATTCAATGAGAAGCATTGGATCTGAGTATTCTATTGACCCGGCCAAGCTTAATAAAGTAATTGAAGGATCAGAGATAAGCTTGGCTAATCCAAAATCACTAATTTTGATAATATTATTATGGATAAGGATATTCTCTGGGTGCTATAAAAACAAAATTATTTAAATTTAAAAATTTAAAAAAATAAGTTCATTATAATACATTTAAAAAATTACCAGATCTCTATGAATGACATCATGCGAGTGCAAATGTTTAATTGCTTTAGCAATTTGTTTAGCAAAATTTAACTTATCGCTCCACTCGAGATTTTTAAAGTTGGATTCTAGATAATCACGTAATGTTCCACCATTTGCATATTCTAATACAAGTATGTATTCATTACTATTCAAATCTGTATAAATCAACAATATGAATTATAATGTATTTTATAAAAGTATTTATATATTAAATTTATATGAAATAATATACCTTTTTGCGAAACTCCATAAAAATCAATGATATTTTCATGTGAACCAACTTTTGAGTGCTGCATAAGCTGAAAATATAATAAAGGAATTATTAATATTCAAAGTAAAATAAATAAATTTACAATTCATTTAGCAGAAGATGCTTATTAAAATAATATTTGCCTCATTAACAAATAATTTTATATCATCAACACTAACAACAATAGATTTTAAAGCCACTCTCATCTTTGGTATTTTCTCATCTATTAATGTAGCACTGTCAATAGATCCAAATCCCCCTCTTCCTATATAATCGAGGTCTTTAAAAACATCATAATTATATTTGATAATCTCGTTGTTTTTTATTATATCATCAAACCATTCATGAGCATTAAAATTATGGGAAGTAGAAGCTTCTCCATGATCTTCTGTGATTAAAAATAATATTTTAAAAATATGATGGAGTATTATTATTAGAGAGATTATATTTTATAGTATCAAATAAAAATGCATAATATATAACCACAAATAATGCAACGTATACTAAAAAAAAAAGAATGTAATTAATAGAAACATACTTGGACTAGCTCGTTTATATGGATCATTAATATCTTTTAAACGATTCAAAATAAATAGATTGATTCATAAATATTAACAATTAAAATTAAATAAATGTCATATCAATTGATATCAAAAAATACCCGTGATTCCACAATTTGCTAATTTTGGTATATCCCCCATGGGCTCAGATTTTTCAAAGACAGAAGCTTAAGATTTATTAAATATATTCGTTAGTATTTTGATAAAAATGCTAGAATACTTTTATAGGAAAGATCATAGTTTGATAGTTATCAAGTAAGAGCATAACCATAAATAGCTCTTTGCATACTATAAAAAATAATTTTAACATAGAATAGATTCAATAATGACATACTTGAACTACTTGCTTGGCCGTATGTATTATTAATACAATCTAAAAAATAAATGATTGATTAATAAATGTTAAAATAAAAAATATTATATTTATATATTAAAGAAATACCTATTATTCCCGAATTAGATGAATTAGATGATACAGAATCTTTTTCGAATTTTTCAATATTTTCAATATATTCAAGAGAAATATCAATTTTTTCAAGAGAATTATAAATATTTTCTATAGTTGGTCTTTGGATTGGATTTTGATTCCATGCGCGTGAATAAATGTTAACATAATCAAAAGGTGTTCCCTGAATCGATGTTTCTCTTCCACCAGATTTAATTATATATAATATATCTAAATCTCGCATATTATAAAATGGAGGGTTTCCACTTGATAATTCCCAAAAAAGAACCCCCAAACTATATATGTCTGAAGCTTTATCTCTATTATATTCTTTCGGATTTCGTAAATATTCGGGATCGGTGTATGTCACCTCTCCACTCTCAATAGAATCACTAAAATCAGAATCAGAATCTAATGATCTAGATAATTCAAAATTTGCAATCAACAACCTTCCATTATGAACCAAAATATTATTTGGGTTCTATTAAAAACATGAATTTAGAGATACCATTAATATAATTCGTAATTTACATAATTAGTTTTGCCTTATACACTTACCAGATCTCTATGAATAATATTTGCTTGATGAATGAACTGTAGGCCGCTTGCCAAATCTTTTGCCATATCGATTTTAGTTTCCCAATCAAGTTCTTCAAAATTTTTTCGCAAATAAGTTCCCAAATTACCATCTTTAGCATACTGAAGCCCCAGATAATATGTCTCCGTTGAAGGATCTTGGTAATATTTATTGAAAATTGAATAATAATAATATATTTATTAAATATTTTGATAAACAAAGAAATAAATAAAAAATCAATAAGAATTTATTTTACCCATACAGACTCCATAAAAGTCAATAATATTATCGTGACAATTGACTGCATTAATAATTTGTAACTAGTGGTTTAGAAAAAATTGTATATTTAATTTTGTCTCAAAATATTTTAATTGGTAAAAATATATTTATGTTCATTTATTAATTACCTCATTCACAAAATATTTGTAATCATATAAACTTTTTAATGCGACATATTTTCCTGAAGGTTTTGAATAAGCCTTTACTTTACCTTCCATTATTGTGAAGTTACAAAATGTATCATAGTTGGTTAATCTAATATTTTGATTTTCTATGATACTTTTAATTGAAACTTTTTCTTCTTCCGTGAAAGACATTTTTTTGAATAAAGGATTAAAATTATTCGAACCTAAATGATTGTTTTAGTACGAAAAATTAAATATGGAAATAATGAATGTCACTCAATATGCAATGGAAAAAACAGAAAAATTGATATTTATCGTTTACTCAAAAAGTAATATATATTTCTGTATTATAACAAAATTCTAAGAGTATATTCGTTCCCTTTTAATAGGTTATTCAATTCTACATACATATAATGAGATTAATAAAAAATCGCTTTTTGACTCATTCAAATTGAATTGAACTAATTTTTTTTACACAAAGAATGGTGCAGTTTGTGTAACTCAACAAGTTTTATTGGTAAGATGATGATCAACTAAATATAGAAAATCAACAAAGATATGAAGTTGATAATAATGACATTTTTTTGTTCCAATATTATGCCGAAATTATAATTGATTTAATAAATAATATATTAAGATCTTTCAGACATTTCTCCTTGTGATTTTTTAAAATTGTATTATCATTGAAAGATAGAATATTTTTTTACTTTCTGTCATACGAAATAAAAAAATTTGCTACAATTAACAAGATCTCGGGAGGTAAATTAAAATTCAAGCCAATAAATTATAATTTCTAAATATAAAATAAATTAATTAAAAATAATCCATATATTTTTTTAAAAATTTTTTAAATAAATAAATTCAAATTATCAAATTTATGTGATTACTTGATTATAATTTGTTCATATTTTTTTTTAATTTTTAATCAATAATTTTAATTTAAAAATAAATTATTTATACTTGCAAAGAATTAGGATATAGAAATTTGACAGTTAACAATTTTCAATAAATTTATTTTAGGATTAAGATTATAATAAATTTAATTTAATTAATTAATAATTTATCCATGTAAATAAATAAATAAAGCAATTTATAAATCATTAGATAATTGGTTATTCTGGTATCATTAGTTAGGTTAATAAAAATTGGTTATTCTAGTATCATTAGTTAGATTAATAAATATACTAAGAAAATATAGTAATATTATTATTATATAATACAGTCCATTCTGATGAGCTATTAAAAATCGAAAAAAAACATCACAAAGTGCTTTTAACCAAAAAAAAAAAAATTATTTTTAAAATTGACATACAAAAATAAAAATTTTATTGTATCTATTTATTAAATTTATTTATGCTACCGATGAGCTTTTATTAAAAATTTTATAAAGAATGAAATAGTGATCTTCGAATCGACAAAATAAAAAAAAACAATTCTTTTTATTTTATCGAAATTGATTTTTTAAAAAGTATGGCAAAATTTTTCATTATATTAAATAAAATACAATCAAATAACAAAATGAACAATTGAAAATAATTGTTTCAAAAAATTTTTTAGAAAGGGCATTCACAAAAATGAATGTCAAAGTGATCGTCAAAGGAATAAATCGATCATTTGCTACAACTTGACACTACGACTATGGACCCTTTTTACTAGAAAAATCCCTAAGCGAAGATAAAAAAATAATAATGATTTTTTATTTTTTATTACTGAAAAATGAATTCATTTTTCAAAAAAACGGAGATCATTTCCTTTTTTCCTGAAAAAGAGCGATTCAATTTTCATTAAAAAATCTTTTATTATCTATTATAATAAATTATTTATATTTATAAAGAATTAGGATACAGGAATTTTTAGTCAATTAATAATTTATTTATGCACTAAATTGGTTAATAATAAATAATAATAGTAGTTATAAAAAATAAATAAATAAAATGCTATTTCGTTTGTTATTTTACGTATTCGGAAAAAAAATAATTTTGTGATACGCATATTTCATAATTTCTTAATGAATTTCGCGTGACTAATTAAATACACAAATACTTTCACCGTTGTCCCCTTTTACATCATTTTCAATATTCATAATCTTATCGTAAATTACTATTCTGGTTTTTTACATTTTGCGTATTTTGTGTTTTGTAATGATAAAAATATTATAAAATAATAAAATATGATTAATAAAAGCGTTTTTTTGTATTTTAAAAACAATTTTGTAATTTTAAACGTAATTTACATTTCTTTTTTTTTCAAAATATCATGCCCAAAATGCAGTCAAAAAAAACCGGTCCCGGTTTCTGGACTTTTTGGTGCAAACCATGTTACTCGAAAAATGCCAAAATGATTTTGATAATTGGGCGAGTGGAAATGGCAAAATAGATAAATTCATTCAAGATGTTCAAATGGATACCTTATGATAGACTTAAAGATGTTAAACAAATAGGTAAAGGAGGATTTGGAACAATGCATTATGCTAAGTGGATTGATGGACCAATTGATGAATGGATATTGAAAATCAACAATAGAAAAGAAATAAAAGAAATTGTCAAAATTCAGAAACAGAAGTGGCATTAAAAAGTATTTAAACGATATCTTAAATGAGGTAATTATTTTAATTGATATTTAAATTTAATTTTCAAATTATAATATAACGTTTTAACTATAAATTGAAAAAGTTTATATTATTAGATAGCAAATCACTTAAATAACAAATAGTATTATTTATTACGTGCCGATTAAATTTTATGGAATTGCACAAGATCCAGAAACACACTCATATGTGATGGTGCAGCAGATGGAAATCTTCGAGAATATTTAAAAACTAATTTTAATAATATTAATTGGAGTCAAAAATTTAAAAATCTATGTTATTTATCTGAAGGGTTGACGAAAATTCATGAATTAGATATAGTTCATCAAGACTTCCATCCTGGAAATATTTTATCATCCGATTTTAAAAATCTATACGGATTTCAGATTTTGGATTAAGTAAACTAATAGGGACAAATCCAAATAATCCCGAAAAAATGAACGTATTTTGTGTATCACCATATATTGCACCAGAAGTAAGAAGTGGTGAAGAAGAATATTCAAAATTTGCTGATGTATATTCGTATGGAATTATTGTTTATGAAATAGTGGGCTTTCCTCCATATCCTGATATACCACATGATAAAGATTTAGCTGAGAAAATATGCGACCAAAAATTCAATTTCATACTCCAAAATTAATTACAAGAACAATTATGAGGTGTTGGGGTGCTATTTTAATAAAAATTCAGGAATTGTAATTCAAATTAAAGAAGCTGAAGAATTTTCAGCAGATCAAGAATCAACCAATACAATAGCTACAACTCCTCTTACTATCAAATACAAGCAATTTATACCAGTCGACTTCTTAATTATCCAAATTTTCCAAAACCTAAGAATGAAGAAAATTTCGAAAGAGATCTTGAAGAATTACCTAAATCTATGTCTCTAGTAAGTATTATTATTTTAATTATTTTTTATTATTTTTACAATATATTATTAATTTATATATTTTTTTTTTATTTATCCCAAAAATCAACCAACTATGCAGCAAACCATAAAAAAAAATAACGATAAATAATAAATAATAAATAAATAAATAATAATATAAAAACAATAAATGATAAATAATATAAAAATAATAAATAATAAATAAATAAAAATAATAGATAATAATAAATAGTGATAATAATATCTCTTCAATGGCTTTTTAAATAATAACTTGTATAATTTCTCTAAAACTTTTAAACTCAAAATTTAACTAAAATATAAAAAATATAATAAAGAATAAATAATTAAATAATAAATTAATAATTAATAATAAATAAATTAATAAACAAACAAATAAATAATTTAACAATAAATAAATTTTATAATAAATAATAAAATAAATAAATTAATTAACAATAGAACATACTTTATTAATTTTAGAATAGTTTTAGCAAGCTCCTTTTCGTATAATTTTATTTCATTAGTACTCTTATGAATATACTAATTTATAAATAATGAACATCCTGAAGCGAGACCATTGGTAAAAAGTACTGATGACAAAATTTACGTTATTATTGAAGTTGATCGAGAAGAAAATTAGAAGTCTTTTAATGCACATTCAGTTGTCTGATGTAACGTTATCGTTTGATTCTTTCATATATTATTCCAAAGATCAAAAAAATTTTTTGCAACGAAAATGATACGATAATCCTTAATTATATTTTTTAAATTTATCGTTTCTATGAGAATTAAATGAAGTAATGAACAAATTATTAATTCAACATCGATATCAAAATGGCGATGTACAATTATAGAAGAAGTCACCTGTTATTATTTGTATGATATTATTATTACTTTTTTTAATGACCAACGGGGTCTCTCGTTTATTCATAAATGAAGATATTATTATTTCGAATGCTTAAATTAAGTAAAGATTTTTTTTTGTTGGTTTAAACTTTAAAGCATCTTAAACACGAATTCTCTTTGTGTATCAATTATCAATTAACAAGTAGTAGAATGGTGACATGTAGACATACTATTTTTGGTTCATATCCTATCCCAATGTCAAACTTCATTCACGACAAGCGATCCTTTTTCTATTAATTAAATTTAAAAAATTTAATTATTGTTATTGTCGTATTTTTCTATTCCACCTAAGAAATTATGATTTATTATTTATTATTTAAAATTTCAAATAGATATGGAATGATTAGCAAAGAGAGTTATTTCTCATAATCGACTTTAACTCCTCTAATTAGAAATACCATTTTTCCTGATTCATCACCTTCTTCTTCATCAGATAGAAGTTTATCGTTATCGTTAATGATAATAATAATAATCACGATATAACAGAAATTATTCTTGAAAGTGATAAAGCAACACCTGGGGTAGTAATTATAATAATATTGGTGGTAGTAGCAAAAATGGTAGCATGATTATAGATAGAGAAGATTTTAATATTAATTCATTATTTCCACCAAATCTTATTCTTTGAAACATTAGCATTTCGAAGGGAACTTTTGATCCTAAACGAGGTAACGTAGATCGAGTGTATTCGATTGTAAAATGATTATTATTGATGATTACATGATGACAATGAGAGTCGTTACTTAGTTATTTTTACTTTATTTAATTATTTAATGAATTATTGCTAAATTTATCTCTCAAGATGGAACATGTATTTATTTTACTTTGCCGTCTTCTTAAAAAAAGATCTTAATTATTATTAAAAAAAAAAGAAATTAATAAAAACAACAAGTTATAACAATGGTAATGTAAAATTAATTAAAATTAATTATGATAATTTTTTTTAAATACGCTACCTAATTCACGTAACCCAATGTAATGATACAATTTTAAAAAATAAAGAAATTGAGATTGACGTGACGAAATTTTTTTTTTTTAACCATCGGGAACGTGCGAAAATAAAGAAAACCGTGGCCTCCAGGATCTTCATATACAGTATCATATAATGTATAATCCTGCCAACTGAAAGTAGGGTTCCAAATATAGACCTTGTGACATATGGTGAAATAGGAAAACAGGTACTAAAAATGCAAAGCTACGTAGACTTATGTTTGACTAATACGATTATTAATTTCATCAATAACTGCAAAGTAACTCACAAAGTGGAACGACAGTAAAACATCATCAAAATAAGCATTAAAGTATGATATCTTATACGAATTGTTCCACCAAATGATGTCATATCAAAGGACTAATCAACAGGTTGAGTCCTTTTCTGATATTTCTAGTGAACTGTTGCAATTCAAAGAAATTAACCGTCTTATTACGAAAAATATAACAAATTGCTAATAAAGCAAAATTGAACGTTCCAAGAGATTTAGTATCCATTCTTCGTATACTCATCTTAATAACTGTCAGTGATAGAGCAGAAATGTCAGAAAAAAGGATTAAATCATCTATATAATAAATGATTTCACCAAACCTTATACTATCAAAATGATCAAATGGAAGATTCTGTAAAAAGCGAAGTCACTGATATCACGCTAGATAACGTAATCGTCAATCCACTCATAAGAATTGATCTCTTGGGTTGTGGTGAGAAGAGAAATAATGATTTCATATTTCTTTATATGAAATTTCTAAAATTGTAATATTCTCAAATTATTATTATTTTTATCATTATATCGTATATTTTATTAATGTTGTTATTTTGTTCTTATCCAACTGCTTATTTTCAAATAAATAATCCAATATACATAATCTAATATACATTAATCAAATATTCCTCAATTATTATCAACTCTTATCGTTCAGTTATTACAAAAAAAATTTAATACATTTATTTACAATTGATATTAATGAATTACTTCTGAAAATGGAAATAAATAATTATAAATTCATGTAAATACTTAAAAGGTTACTACGATATTTAAATTTTTTAAATTTGCAGTGCAAATTTTTGTAACATAAAAATGACTTTGTAATTTAAAAATTTTCGAAAAGTTTGATACATAACTTCTGCTTTGCAGTTTTAAATTTAACTCTATTTCTTAATATTATATTTTTTAAGAAACTATTCATTTATTTATTATTTTGATTTTGTATATTATCCAATTAACATTATTTTCTTTGATCAAATAAGTTCATTTCATAGCGAGAAGTTCGTTCGTACGAAGATAAAAATATATTTTACTTTATTAAATAGTCGACTATGTCATTCCGAAGTAAGAAACTTATTAGTAAAGATGGTAATGTTAAGATATCATCACAGGTTTTTTCCTGCATCAAACGTGGGAATGTCCAAACATTTAGATAACAACTTCATGAAAAATGTCAAGGATATGATGATGGCACCAGATTTTTTATGGAAAAGGTTTGTATGAATTTTATATTATCTTTTTTTTATTATATAATTAACATTTTAAATCGTCTCATTATTTTCTCTCTCTATTTTCTTTCTTCCTTAAAAAGCATTACAGAAAAATTTCTAAACAATACATTTGTATAAAAAGCATAAAATAATTTGAAAATTTATTAATATTAAATATGTAATTTAAATCAATTAATTTTTTCATTTTTTCAATTAATTTAAAATCGGGAATTTTTTAAATATCAACTTATTCAAATTTTATTTTCAAAGCTCATTGTGAAATTAATCAAAAAAAATAACTTATACATACAGAAAACTTACAAAAATAAATTCAGTAATAAAATAAAACAAATAATTAGACTAATTCTTTAAAAAAGTATATATTCGCAGGATATTTAGACATCTAAAGCTACAAGAGTGGTGCCGTTCCATCCGCAATTCTCTTTTCCCGGATCAGCAAAAAAGATAATACCTCTATCATTTGGTGCTCCCAATTTATTATAGAAAAATTCTGATAGCTTTTTTGATGTTTCTTTATTATGTTCTAAGTCAATTGTAAAAACACTTTTGACTCTAACAATATAAGCAGGATCGTTGTTGCTGGCAAAATAAAGAGATTTACAGTCTTCAAGAGAGGCCCAAGTCACAGCTACAGTTCGATCAAGCAGATCTGCGATTAGAGTACTTAGCTCCGTAAGGAATTCATGATGGTTTTGAACCTTTTTATTATTAATGTATGTAAGTTCATATATAATTTTTCATTTTTCTGAAAAGAATTTACAATTTGTTAATAAAAAATATCATATGAATACCTTGACATTTGTTTTTACTTCGATAACTGGCATTTTTGATATTGTTGAGAAGACCAAAAATTATCGGCTTATAAAGAGGTTCCATTCTCATTATAACAATAAAAATGATTTATTTCATTATAACATAACAAAAATGATTTATTTCATTATAACATAACAAAAATGATTTATTCATTATAACAATAGAAATGCCTTATTATAACAAAAATGGTTTATTTATTATAACAATAAATAGATTTATTTCGTTATAGCAAAAATTTATTCATTGTAACAATAAAAATGAAGCGATGCCCAAATATTAATTGCTAATCCGTCTATCAATCGGAACATTAATTAAAAAAAATTTTCACCGAATAATTTGAAAATAAATAATTTGTACAAATTCAGTATACATAATTTAAGGGTGGGCTGATATTTTAAATTTTCAAAATTTGTTCGTGTGGATTTATTTAACATTAAAAAACCAAAAAAAATGATTAAAATCACGTAATTTTTACAATTTTTTGCGGATTTTAAACCCGTTAAGGCAATATTACAAATATTCTATATTCGGAATAATTTTTTATAAGAATATGTTAATATAGATAAATTTTCAGACTTCAAACTTAATATTACTAAGCAAAAAGTTGGTATCTTTTTTAAAAAAAAAATTTAATTGATTAGGCAACTATCTGACAATTATAAATAATTTGTTTCACAAAAGTTTACACCATGCAAGTGTTCCTCATGTGACCCGATTTGTTTATTCATTATAACAATAAAATCATTTTATTTTCATTATTTACTATTTTTACTATTTTTGATATTCTTGCAGAGGAATGACGTTAATAGAATCAAATTCGGCTGTTTCTTTTTCATTGACTTTTCTACCACGTATTAGTTATTCGAGGAGTACCCCTTGATGTATCAAGATCGTCGGTTGTTATATCTTTTCGTCTCGGGTTTTGATTTTTGAAATAAAATCATTATCTATACCCTATTTAATATATTTATAGAATAAATAAGGGTAAATATAAATATAAATAAATAAATATATTAATTAACCAATACAAATGTCCAAGCAGTTTCTTTCTAAGGTCAAATAATAAATTTCTTCACTATAAATTTATGAATTATAATTATGATTTTTACTCACGCCTAACATGTGATCAACGTTACGAAGAATTGGTGGAAACATTATCATTATATCATTATTTAAACGAATGCGTATAGCTACCCAGAAATTTTCGCTTCCACGTGATATTTCACGTGGAGGTAAATTTTGATTGGACATAATTTTGTGGTGATCAGAAATATTTCACGTGTTATGCAGTGAAAAAAATTCCAAGTCCCAGGGTATTTAAAAAAGGATAAATTTATCCTAGACCCAGGGTCTACACTCTTAAACTAGACCACAATTGTATGTATCACGTGTTATCTACTTTAAAAAAATTTATTTATATAGGGTGTCTAGGATAAAACCTAGACCCGGGGTCTATTTTAAGGACACTCTTTAAAAAAATCGATATTTGAAAGTTGTGATACACCATGATAAATATACTAACCTAACCCTATCCCCTATGAGATATCATGTGGGCGAAAAATTTCTAGTGATACCGGGTAAGTGATTGCCTATGCAAAGGTAGGTATCGTTTTTTATACATCTTTGGTTGTGTTTTTGATACCACCCTAAAATTGATTATATATTTAATAAAAAGTGGAACATTCAAAAAAAAAATAGCCACAAGTGTATCAAAATGATATTTTTGCATTGCTTGTAGTTTAGTCACGTGTAAATTTACCGCAATTATTGTGAATAATATATATTAATTAATGAATATAAGCAAAATTATCGTTATTATCTAACATTTAAAATTATCTCGTATTCTTTTTTAGACTAAATATTTTTTTGCATACAGAAATATTATAACTAGTAGATGCAGTAGAATTTTTTGTTAGAATCGGAAATCTAACAAATCTGACGGCAAGTCAACGTGATGATTATTATTTTATTTGAATTTGTCATTACATTTTAAAAATTATCAAGAATTATTTGCAAGCATTATTTTAATTTGTATATGATTTATATTTATATAAAAAAATTCAAACGCATACAAAATTACAAAATATATTATATATTACAGCAAACTATAATTTCTAGAATTTTAAAGTTGTAAAGAATTAAAAATATATACAGCAACAGTCAATTTTACAAATTCTTTTAATAATATATTAGTTAAATTAATATTTATACAAATACAAGATAATAATAAACACAATATAATTTACAAGTATTTATGTTATATTATATCTGATATAAATATGATATGCAGTTCATTGGAAAATAATTTCTTTTCGAAGGATAACATTAGCGTCAAACACGACGATGCTCATTTTTTCTAATAGTCAATAAATCATTGAAATTACCTTGTATTTATGACATCACTAATTTTAATATCTATCAACAATATCCATTAATATCTTGCTGTCTGGTAATAAATTGATAAAAATGTATCTGGGATTTAAAGCTATTATAGTTGTTGTTATTGTTGATCATCATCATCATCATCATCATCATTATTATTGTTGTTGTTGTCATTATTATTAGTGTAGTTATTTGTGTTGCTGATATTATTAAGGAAGACTGCCTTTATTTATATTATTAGTTAGTTTTTTGATTATAGAAATGTAATAAAAATTAAAAAGAATTATGCATGCAACAAAATTAGAAAATCACTTTGTGCATTCAAACATTTGATTTGTTTTCAAATATAAACATAAGAGAATCACTGTCGCAATACAAATAACAAAAGAAAAAATGACAAACAAAATAATAACAACGATAAACATAAATAACTAACGATTAGAATGATAAATAAAGTAAACTATTAATCAATTTTTTTCTGCTTAATATAAAAAAAAAGTTAATAAAAAATTATTATAATTTGATTGATGATTTCTTCTTGAGGGTCTCATCTAAAAACGTTTTTCTGGATTTGAATATTCCAATTAACTTTTTTTTTGATTAGACTATAAATAATTAATAAAACTAAATTAATTCTCGGGTAATTTTTTTAAACATATAAATATCATATAATAAATAAATGACATAAGAATCATATTTTAAAATCTCAATTAATATTTCCGTGGAAATTTTATTTGCCATTTTTTTTGTTTAAGAATTTAATAATGTCATATTTTATGATTCAGTGTGTAACCTAAAATGTTAAATAATAGTAGACATAATAAATTTGGGTGTAAATATTACTACATTTCTATCTTAAAATTGCTTAATGGTAAACAAGTTTTTTAATTTAAAGATTATTATTGCTAACTTGTGGCGACTAGTGACAAAGAATTTTAAATAGGCACCATTGCTGCAATAAGAACATTTCTTCGTAATTATCAGTGGGCATCAACATACGAACATTAATTGTTTTAAATCTTGAATTTTCCATTTGAATATGGTCGTAAGAAATAGTTTAAATAATAGAAAAAAATTTTTGAGGAGTTTTTTTCCACCTTCCTAAAATACTAATAGAATGTATGCAAAAGCAAAAAGAAATCCAACAAAATAGTTATCTTAATCTATCTGAATTTTTTTTATTATTATTTGTTTTTCAACCAGAAAAGTTTTGGAAAACGCATGCATATTATTAATTTCTCATTTTTTTAGTAACTCTGTGCAAAAAATAAATCATATTCGAAATAACAACTGAAAAGAAATATACTTTTAAATTTTATTTGACTCTATTAGTTTTATTAATTAAATTTATATACATAAAAATAGAATTTATAAAAATATGCCTTATTTTTAAGAAATTTTTGTAATTATTTTATGTTAAAATTTTATTCTAATGCAACTAATAAAGATAGAAATATAAATTTTTTAATTCCAATAAATTTAAAACATAAACAAAAAGTTGATTTTTTAATTCTTCAAGCTTTTCAAAATTTTCATCCGAAGCGTTTTATAATTAAATGGAGTAGTTGTTCAAATAACTTATAGCTTTTTGATCTGTAATTTCATTAAGATTTTTATGATTGACACATTTTCATAAATTTGCATAATATGTAATTTATAATTTTTCGTAAATCTAAATTTACGCTTTTTAAAATTTCCTGATGACTTGTATTTATTTTACAGTCATTTTTTTACAGTCTTGTAATTTCTCATACAAAATCTCATATATTGATTTTGATTTCTATAATCGTTATATTTTTTTCATAATTTTATAATAATATTAAAATAATTTACATGTGATTTTAGTATGTATATAATAAATTCTATTGATTGATAAAATTAATTTTATTGAATAATTGATTCTAGAATCGTTGGACTACAATAATATTGAAATCAATAATGATATGATATAAAATTTTTTATTTTTTTTTTATAAAATATACTAGAAAAAGGTTATTTTAAAGATGCACTTACTGCCTTATCAGATCAAGAAATTTTAATAGATTCATTTGTAATTTATAAATTAATTAAAACAATATTCAATATATTATTCCAGTAATATGTCTAAATTTAATTACTAATTTAGTTAGATGAACCAGACCAGCTTAATGAAATTAATGAGTTCATACATTTAAATCACAAGCATATTGTGCATAAACAAAAATAATAATAACTTAATTGATTACATACTGGTCAGCTTTTAATCAAAAAATAAAAAGCCATACTCTATAATTCCAGTGATCAAATAAATAAATAAAATAAGAAATTTAAATCATAAAAATAACTATTGCTAATATTAAAATATTAAAGTTGACTCAAGACTAAACAAAACACAAAATAAATTAAAGATTAATTTCATTTTCTTAAACTATGCAAATTTAAATACTGTTAATTATGTTTTTAAATTAAAAATACTAAACAAATAATTCAAGAAATATAACGCTTACTTATATTTTCAGGAATTTTAAGATCCTATTGTTTTGTATCTAGAATAATAATTTATGTAAATATTTTATTAAAACAATTATTTGTTACTTTAAAAAATATACTTACCATGTTCAATAGTTTCAATTTTCTTTGATTTCAGAAAAGGCAAATGTCTACTTGTGTATATTGCTTGAGGATGTGTTATTTTTGGATTATATTGAATGAAATTCTTATTTAACTCATTAGCTTTTTCAATCTGTTTCTTTATCTCACTATTATTAAAATATTTTATAAGATGAGATTTCTGACCATTACAAATTGAAATTACAAGTTCTTCATTATGTGGTATATTATAATAAGGTGGATAACTTGTAAAAACTTCGTACATAATCATACCAAATGAGTAAATGTCAGATGCTTGAGTATATTCTCCTCGATTTAATGTCTCAGGAGCCATATATGGAATTACTCCATAAATTTTTTCTAGATCATTTTCTGCAACTGGCTTACACAACCCAAAATCGGTGATATAAGAGCTAGTTTTAGTTTCATTAACTATATTGCCAGAGTGAAAATCTTTGTGCATTAATCCAGTTTCATGAATTTTAGCAAGTCCTAAAGCTATGTAAAATAAATTTTTCATTTTATTATGCCAAGTTAATTTTTCAAAGCTACTATTCAACATTTTTCGTAAACTACCATATATTGCATAATGCATAACCATCATATATTCATTTTCTGTTGGATTTTTGGTTATTCCATATATTGAAATTGCCCATATACCTCGAAATTTGAGTTGATATTTTATCTAAAATATTAATAAGTTCAGTATTACTAAAAATGTTATTGTTTATTCAATTAACGATAATATAAAGTATTTTACCTCTTGTAAAAATCCATCTTTATTTGTAGAAGTATTAAGACTCTTTAAGCAAACATCTTGTTGTGATCTTTTCCAAATTTTTCCTTGAGAATTCCAAGAAATAATCTATCCATCAGACCATGTTGCCCTGAAAACTTTGCCAAAACCACCTTTATCAAGATATTTAATATTATTAAATCTATTAAATGGAATCCATTCAATAACTTCTTCATATTTAGTTGCCGTAAGTTGAGTTTTTTGAATAAATTCATCAATTTCTGCATCTTCACTTGTCCATTCATTAAATTCACTTTGAAATCTTTTGCTATTACATGTATTGCACCATTGTGGCCCTATATTATCTTGCTGACAGTCTTCACATTTTCCATATTCACTAAATGTATTATATAAAATAAGAAATCATAAAAACTCTATATAGAAATTGTTCTAAATATAAATATTTACCCCCTATATACACAATGGATTGAAAAATTATTATTTGATATTAAATTAATTTAAAACCTTGATTTCATTAATTATGAATCTAAATACTCACCTTTAATATAATTGATAATTAATTAAAGAAATATTATTAGATGTTAAATTATCTTGAAACTTTGATTGAAATAATTATGAATTTAAATAATACTCACGCCCTGTAATAAGATAATCAATTAATGAAATATTATTAGATATTAAATTAGCTTGAAATTTCGATCTAAATAATTATGAATTTAAACAATACTCACAATCTGTGATTCAATTGCATGATAATTAATTAAAGAAGTATTATTAGATATTAAATTAGCTTGAAACTTTGATCTAAACAATTATGAATTTAAATAATACTCACAGACTGTGATTCAATTGCATGATGATTAATTAAAGAAGAATTATTAGATATTGAATTAGTTTGAAATTTTGATCTAAATAATTATGAATTTAAATAATACTCACAAACTGTGATTCAATTGCATGATAATTAATTAAAGAAGTATTATTAGATATTAAATTAGCTTGAAATTTCAATCTAAATAATTATGAATTTAAACAATACTCACAAACTTTGATTGAATTGCATGATAATTAATTATAGAAGTATTATTAGATATCAAATTATTCCGATCTAAATAATTATGAATTTAAATAATACTCACAAACTGTGATTCAATTGCATGATAATTAATTAAAGAAGTATTATTAGATATTAAATTAGCTTGAAATTTCAATCTAAATAATTATGAATTTAAATAATACTCACAAACTTTGATTGAATTGCATGATAATTAATTATAGAAGTATTATTAGATATCAAATTATTCCGATCTAAATAATTATGAATTTAAATAATACTCACAAACTGTGAGACAATTGCATGATAATTAATTAAAGAAGTGTTATATGATATTAATTAGCTTGAAATTTCGATCGAAATAATTATGAATTTAAATAATACTCACCAACTATAATAAGATAATTAATTAAAGAAGTATTATTGGATATTAAATTAGAAAATAATTATGAATTTAAATAATACTCACAAACTGTGATTCAATTTCATAATAATTAATTCAAGAAGTATATTAGATATTAAATTAGCTTGAAATTTCAATCTAAATAATTATGAATTTAAATAATACTCACGCCCTGAGATTCAATTGCATGATGGTTAATCAAAGAGCAATATTAGATATTAAATTAGCTTGAAACTTTGATCTTAATAATTATGAATTTAAATAATACTCACAAACTGTGATTCAATTGTATGATAATTAATTAAAGTATTATTAGATATTAAATTAGCTTGAAATTTCGATCTAAATAATTATGAATTTAAATAATACTCACTCCCTGTGATTCAATTGCATGATAATTAATTAAAGAAGTATTATTGGATATTAAATTAGCTTGAAACTTTGATCTAAATAATTATGAATTTAAATAATACTCACAAACTGTGATTCAATTGCATGATAATTAATTAAAGAAGTATTATTAGATATTAAATTAGCTTGAAGTTTCGATCTAAATAATTATAAATTTAAATAATACTCACGCCCTGTGATTCAATTGCAAGATAATTAATTAAAGCAGTATTATTAGATATAAAATTAGCTTGAAACTTTGATCTAAATAATTATGAATTTAAATAATACTCACAAACTGTGATTCAATTGCATGATAATTAATTAAAGAAGTATTATTAGATATTAAATTAGCTTGAAATTTCAATCTAACTAATTATGAATTTAAATAATACTCACAAACTGTGATTCAATTGCATGATAATTAATTAAAGTATTATTAGATATTAAATTTCGATTGAAATAATTATGAATTTAAATAATACTCACTCCCTGTGATTAAGCATGATAATTAATTAAAGAAGTATTATTAGATATTAAATTAGCTCGATCGATATAATTATGAATTTAAATAATACTCACTCCCTGTAATAAGATAATTAAAGAAGTATTATTAGATATTAAATTAGCTTGAAATTTCGAACGAAATAATTATGAATTTTAATAATACTCACTCCCTGTAATAAGATAAATAATTAAAGAAGTATTATTAGATGTTAGATTAGCTTGAAACTTTGATCTTAATTATTATGGATCTGAATACGCACGACCTATTGTATAAATAAAAAAAAATAGCCAATTAGTGAATTGGTTTGAAGTTTTGATTTCAATAATTATTGAATTGAATACTCACATATCGTAATATATGTAAATAATGTTAATCGGCCCCTTAAATATGATTTTTTTAAAATTTACTGATATCTGGTTATTACAATGAAAATTCGAAATAAGAAATTTTTACAAATAAACCTAAAGGGATAGTATTAAACGGGGTTTTTTTAAAAAAAAAGCTAATGTGTGACATTAAGATTGTTTTTGTAATTATTTATTAAAACATCCGGTTTTGGAAATTGTTGACTGTTTAGGTGGATTGCCCATGCAATTTGGGAGATGCCACAGGATTGGGTCATCTAATTTGGAAGGTGTCATGTATTTCCGAGGTTAGTCTTTTTTTGAAAAAGGATTATTCCTGTTCAAAGAGGATGAGTGTTTTTCTGAAAGGGTTTAGTTTGTTGGAAATCATTTCTTTTATGCCTGATATGGATGCGAATATGCACCTTGTAATCTTATATATATACAAAACAAAAAATACAACAACAAATACAACAACTAGAAGTCAAGGACAAGGGGAGCAAGATTATTTTATATATTTTATATGTAAAGTTTTATTTAGATATGTTAAGTATATTTGGATTTTGTTTTTTTTAATAATTATACATGTGATAAATAGACATAGACAAATTATTTTGTAATTGTTTCTTTTTGAATCATTATATTTTTAATTTGATTTTTTTTTGAAATAAGTATTCTAAAATTCTATTGTTCAAATACTTTGTAATCTTTCATATTCTATTAGCACTTTTTTATCAGTTTTAATTGCAGATAGATCAAATGAAGTAATTTCAATTTTGTCCATAAAGAAGACCAACTCAATGAAAATAAGCTTGACTAGCTGCAAATATTGATTTATCCAAAGAAACTGTTGAATGAGATAGTGTTAATGCAAATGTATTTTGTAAAGGAAATTATATTCATAATTCTATAATACAGTTGGAGTCAAAAAAAGTATCGCTTATAAATAAAATAGATGCTTAATTATTTCACAGTATCCCAGAGAAATAAAATAAAACTTAAATTTTTTTTCTTTAATTTTGACAAATATCATTAAACAATAAATAATAAATATTTGAACCGAGATTTTATTTTACTTCTTTTTTTTTCATTATTATATTATTAAATAAAAAGTTATACAAATTAATGATATTTATTACTATTTATTTATTATTCACTTCTGGGCGAAATATTATGGATAAGAGGAAAGGAAATAATAAGCCAATTATTTTTATTTATTTACTATCTACCTTTGTGAATATTTATTTTTTTTTAATAACAAAATATCGCAACACCTTTACAAGAAAAAAAAAGGAAATAATATAAGCCAATTATTTTTATTTATTTATTAATAAACACATATTTATTTTTTTAAAAAGGAATAACAAACAATATAAGTCAATTATTTTTATTTATTTATTAATACCCTTAGCAAAATATACATATATTTATAAACAAAATAATTTATATAATTTATATAATTTATCACATGTGCATAAATAAATAAATAAATATATAAATAATAATTTTCCATTGTGTTTTATTATTATCACATCATTACTGTTATCCCAGAGAAATAAAATATAAACGAAACTTAAATTTTTTTTGATTCATTTTTCTTTTAATAAAACATCATTTTTACTTTTTTTTTTATTCTTCTTTGAATTATTAAATATAAAGTCATATGAATTAAATAAAATCTGTGATCCAAATATTTATTATTTATTATTTCTTTTTATTTATTTATAATCTACCTTCATAATATATATGTGTATATTTATTTTTTTAATAATCAAAAATATTATGGAAAAGAGAAAAGAAATAATAAGCCAATTATTTTTATTTATTTACCATCTACTTTCGTGAAATGTACATATATATTTATTTTTTAAAATTTTTTTTTAATAAACAAAATACCACAACACTCTCATGGAAAAGAGAAAAAGAAATAATATAAGCCAATTATTTTTTTATTTATTATTCACCTTCATAAGATATATTTATTTTTAAAAAAGGAAATAATAAATAATATAAGTCAATTATTTTTATTTATTTATTATCTGCAAAATGTACATATATGATTTATAAACAATATCCATTGTATTTTATATCATTATTTTGTAACAATTTTTATCAGTTATTCCAGAGAAATAAAATAGAAACAAAACTTAAATTTTTTTTGATTCATTTTTTCATTTAATACATTTAATAAACATCATTCCCTATTTTTTTATTCCCCTTTGAATTATTAAATATAAAGTCATATGAATTAAATAAAATCTGTAATTCAAATATTTATTATTTATTATTTATATTTATTTATTTATTTTCTACCTTCACAACATATACAGTCTGGTCCAAAAAAAACCGGAATTTTTTTGTTTCACAAAAATTTTTGTAGAACATCCAATTGAAGTCCGATTAAGATCTTCTAATACAAAAACGGAAGCCATAACACATGTGCTACGTTGACAATCTTTTTTTTTCATCAATCTATTTTGCTCGCGAAGAGACGTGTTTTGATATGTCGGCCGAAGCAAAAAAAAAACGTCGAGAGGTTCTATTACGATTATGGAACGACGGTATACGTGATGCAAAAAAAATTCATGCACAAACAAAGTTCCCTCTCTCAACAATATACGATAACATAAAAAAGCTCAAAAAAACTGGATCCACAAAGCATGTGGGCAAAAATGGACGACCAAAAAAAATTGATGGGCATTCTGCAAGAATGCTAGGACAATACATTCGCAGGGACACCTCCCTCTCAACAAGAAATTTGGCTGTAAAGATGTTAAAAACGGGTATACAAGTATCACACCAAACCATAGGAAGACATTTGAATAATCTTGGATATTCAAAAAGTCTGCCACGAGCTACCGCCATGCTTACCGAAACGCACAAAGAAAAACGGGTATTATGGGCACAAGCTCACCTCAATGACAATTGGGATCGAACTTTTTTCACTGACGAGACAGCATTTGAACTCNTACAGTCTGGTCCAAAAAAAACCGGAATTTTTTTGTTTCACAAAAATTTTTGTAGAACATCCAATTGAAGTCCGATTAAGATCTTCTAATACAAAAACGGAAGCCATAACACATGTGCTACGTTGACAATCTTTTTTTTTCATCAATCTATTTTGCTCGCGAAGAGACGTGTTTTGATATGTCGGCCGAAGCAAAAAAAAAACGTCGAGAGGTTCTATTACGATTATGGAACGACGGTATACGTGATGCAAAAAAAATTCATGCACAAACAAAGTTCCCTCTCTCAACAATATACGATAACATAAAAAAGCTCAAAAAAACTGGATCCACAAAGCATGTGGGCAAAAATGGACGACCAAAAAAAATTGATGGGCATTCTGCAAGAATGCTAGGACAATACATTCGCAGGGACACCTCCCTCTCAACAAGAAATTTGGCTGTAAAGATGTTAAAAACGGGTATACAAGTATCACACCAAACCATAGGAAGACATTTGAATAATCTTGGATATTCAAAAAGTCTGCCACGAGCTACCGCCATGCTTACCGAAACGCACAAAGAAAAACGGGTATTATGGGCACAAGCTCACCTCAATGACAATTGGGATCGAACTTTTTTCACTGACGAGACAGCATTTGAACTCTTCCGAAACACTGTGAAACGATGGCATAAGGGAAAACGACCGATTCGTTATATGCCTAAAAGCCGAATAAAA
This sequence comes from Diversispora epigaea, assembly GCA_003547095.1. Taxonomy (NCBI): domain Eukaryota; kingdom Fungi; phylum Glomeromycota; class Glomeromycetes; order Diversisporales; family Diversisporaceae; genus Diversispora; species Diversispora epigaea. Next base: position 48,619 of record PQFF01000121.1, read on the forward strand.
ATTCTTGCATGGGGGGGTTTTTGTATTAAGGGAAATACAAGCTTGTTCTGTTTTAAACAGATCATGGATGCGAAATTTTACGTTGAAATTCTAAATAATCATCTACCAGAAATGAGGAAGATGCTTGGGAGTAGGTGGCGTTTCCAGCAGGATAATGACCCCAAGCATACAAGTCGCTTGGCAAAATCCTTTCTTTTAGAAAACATGCCCGAAGTTATAGACTGGCCGTCGAATAGTCCAGATCTGAACCCAATAGAAAACTTATGGGGGATTGTCAAGGGAAACGTAGAAAAAAGAATGCCAAAAAATATCACAGAGTTAGAACAGTTTATGGGGGAAGAATGGAGAAAAATTCCGAAATCGACTCTAATTGGGTTGGTGCGATCGATGAAGAGACGATGTGAGCTAATTATAGAGAATAATGGGGAACGTATCTCATATTAAATTTTGTATAAGTAAATGTCAATTTCTGAACATCGAATAAAAAAAATTTCACATGATTTAATGCGACGATCATGGCGTAGTAATAAATAAAAAATTCCGGTTTTTTTTGGACCGGACTGTATATGTATATTTATTTTTTAAAAATTTTTTTAATAATCAAAAATGTCATAATCCCTCATAAAAAAGAAAAAGGAAATAATATAATCTAAAACTAACTACTGTTTGCACTGCCACATATACAATAAATATATAATAAATAAATTAAAAAAAATAATTGTGTATGAACTTTATTTTTTATTCTCTCATATATTCATTAACTATAAATTTAAATTTAATAAATGTTATAACCTATTAATGTTTAACTTGAAAGAATACATCACGTATAGTTCGAATTCTTGAAATAGAATCATTGCAACAAGGTGAAAATATAGATGATTTAAATTCATCATCCAATAATACAGAAAATGAAACCAAAATCAATCCAACTTACTTTCCAATTCATATCTGCAATTAAACCAACTACCTCATATATTTTCTCCTTGGATCCCTTCAAACAAGTTCAATATACTTAAAAACAAAATTGAATCTTACATATTTGCTCAATACCCATGTTTGCCATGTTCTTACTGTGGACGAATGATATATCCAGAAAATCATAAAGATAATAACTTTCCCTAACCTATCTTTTATATATAATCCCAACTCTCTATCTAATCAAATTCCTATTTGTAATACATGTTATAAAAATCTATTTCATATTTATCCCCCTCATATACATCCAGTATCAACAAAAATTGAATCTATACCATATAGCAAAAAGAAAATATTTTTCTCCAATATTCTTACATTCATCTTTAGGATGAACCTCAGGTTCAAATTTATATATTACATATTGAACTGTTGTTGGGACTATGGAATATTCCAAAAATTACCATTCATTAATATCATACTCAGGAATGTTAGGTACTTTCCTGGCCTGGAAGATTATCAATCAGATCCTAATAATTCAAGATATAATTGATTTGATACAACATTAATAACTGGCAAATTTGTTACAAAATAATAATCAAATTATTCAAAATTTTTCTCAGATTCAAATGATGCTCCTACATTTCCAATTGTAACGCATATTGCTGGTGATGATAATGTTCCATCATTCAGATCTGAAGATATAATAATTCCTAACTTAAGCTTTCCAAATGAAGTCCATGATGAAGATGCATATTATACTAGATTAATAGCAGGATTTCATCAAAGTTATGAAACTGATTCAATTCCTATATCATTAAGTAATCCAAATCTTGAAGCTTTATTGTTTCCAGATTTATTTCCAGATGTTTATGGCCATTTTCAAGAAATAGTTATTAATCAAGACATTCATCAATCACGAATAGACTCATGGAAAATATATTAAACAAAGATTGTTAAATATTGATTCCCATTTTTAATTACATTATTACTGGTCTTACTTTCAACTTGAAAAATTATGAATCTATCAAGATACACAACAACTTCTACATCAAAAAAAATAGATAGAAACTATTGTTCACACAACTGCAATTGAAATTGTTGAATAAAGCTCATACAGAAAATTATAAATAAAATAAAAAATAACTACACCAATGCCAACTTTTATTAGAACAGGTGATACATATTTTCAAAAAAAAAACAATGCATCTTAATAGTATGATGACAGAATTACAAATACCTACAATATTTATTACTTTATCAATGGCTGAAGGATCATGGACTCATTTACATGAAATTTTAAGAAAAACTGATAATTATAATACAATTCCTTCTAATTGTCCATTACATATTACATTGCACTTTATTTATCAATTTCAATCACTTAAAAAATTAATTTGGAAAGATTCAGAAATAAGTGAATGGGAACATATCATCACTTTTTTGAACAAATGGAATTTCAAAACAGAGGTGCTGCCCATATACATGGAGTTTATTGGACCACTTACTCAATTGAATAAATGATTAATACAAATACAATAATATCAGACCTTCCTTGAACTAGGACTTTATCAATTAGTAATGACATTTCAAACTCATACCTGCAATATCAAATGTGGTGGACCAGCTTCAAATGTAAAAAGGATTTCCAAGATCTTATTCAACACATACATATTATAATCATTGTATTACTGACAATGACAAATGGATAGTACCTTATCAACTCCAACTTTAAAAATATAGAAAGCACATATGAATATTCAATATGTAACTAATTAAGGATTAGCACAATACATTACAAAATACATTGCTAAATCTGAACCATCCCATCTTTTCAATATTCATGAAAGTGCCAATTATTGAGAATACATTCATACAAGAATGAGTTCTATGAAAATTATGCTCTTATTATTAGGTGAAAAAATTCGTAATTCATCAATTCAAGTAATGTACCTCATTACAAATTCTTTATCAATTCACTCAAAAGCAATAAAACCACTCTCATTACTAAATTCTAATGATAATGATCCATATTGGACTGATCATATTTAAAAATACTTTAACATTACAAAAATTATGAAATAACAAATTCAACTAGCAGAATAACAAGACATGATATATATGTATATAGATAAATTAGAAATTAAATAATTAAAAGAAATTCACAAATATTAACAAGAATTCGTTACTTGACTACAGAATTTGGTGAATTGTATTTTTACCAACAATTACTTCTTTTAATTCCTACACACAATGAAAATGATTTAAAAGAAAATTATAATACTTATCATGATCATTTCTTGTCAAAATTTCCTGAAAGATTTTCCGAAACAATTGAATAAAACAGAAGAAACCATCATTTACAAACAATTACCATGATTGAACAGTTTAATATATTAATTGAAGAATTATTTTCATCAGTACAACAAACTTCGTCTGGTGACATTCAAAAAATAATAAAAATACAAATTAATTCAATAAAATTCTTTCCTCTAATACTTCCAACCAATCCTATAATTAAACTCCCCACTTCACAATATTATTGTAAAAATTATATGGGTCCTAGAGATGATCAACATTACCCATATTTTTTATTACTGGACCAGCTGGAACAGGAAAATCTTTTATAATTAATCTCATAATTAATGAATTAAACAAAAACCATAAAAAATATCTCTTAATGACTCTAACAGGAGTTGCTGCTCAAAATATTGGAAGTTGTACCAAACATTCTTCATTAAAAATTCACTCATATGGACTTTCATACCAAACTCTCGAATTTACTGATCAATCTTTAAATCAAGATCTCAAAAATATAAAAACAATTATAATTGATGAAATATCAATGGTCTCATTAAAATTATTTTCTTATATTTCACAAATATTTTCTTACATACATCACAATCCTGAACCATTTGGTGGAATCAATGTAATAGTAATTGGAGACCTTACACAGCTTCCACCAGTTGAAGATCAACCAGTATATAAATCACCCATATGGAAAATTTTTTATCCAATGTTTTTACATGAATCACAGAGACAAAATTCAAATTTAGATTATTATTACTTACTTGAAAATATTAGATTTTGATTTTAAAATAAAGTTTAATATAATAATATAATTACTCTTCCAATTCTTCTGTTTCTTTCATTTTTTTTCGTTTCTTTTAAAACCTAAAAAAAAATCCAATAGTCACATTATCGAATTAAATAGATTCTGTTTTGCATGCATTTGTACAACAATAATAATTACAGATTCAAAATGGATTTGATTTATCATCATCACCGCCTCAAGCTACTTTTGATTATCCATCATTTGATTATTTTATTTTTTTCCATATATTTACGACGAATTATAAGATAGTAACAATAACAGTGATGATTTTAAAATATTTACAACAAATTATTGATATAAATCAAGATAATAACATTAACGAATATGATTTATCCGTCACCAAATCGGGAATATTATTTTGCATATTTTTGGATTATTTTAAATTTCTAAAAATTTTCATAATTATGGTTATTTAATTGATTTAATTCTTGATTTACCTGGTGCCTCGAAAGTATTTAAGAAATTAGAAAGTTTACTTCAACAATAAGAGATGATGTACAGATTCTTTTGAAGGATGGCATCGTAAAGGAGGGGAAATGTAAAATGTACAAAAAAAAAGCGCGTCTATTTAGATTAAGTGATGATCATTTTAAAGTTATAGAAGAATATGGAGTTCGATTTAATGTAAAATAACATTCTAACGAAATTCCAAATAATATTTCCAATGATATTTTATTTATTTATTTAATATCTACATATTGCGTTTGATGTTTTATTGCGTGATTCATTATCTTATTTATTATTAAAAATATGATAAGTAATATTGTTTGATATTGTTTTTATTTTATAGCTTAAATTATTGAAATCATAAAAATAGAATTAATATTGAAATTAAACTAAACCAATTTAATGTTGTCATTTATATTTAAAGAAACAACAGAAACAGAAAGATTTAAATCTTTAAAGCATATAAACCATGGGAGAATAATAATTATGGAATTACACAGTTGACAAAATATAAATAATAAAAATTACAAAAATAATATTACAATATTAATATGATATGAAATGATTAGTTAATAACTAAATTTTGTTCAATAACATCATGTAATCTTTGTGCTAATTCATCAGTTTCTTTTTAAATCGACCAGATTTTCATGTACATGCATCTACTTGATTAATGAATTGATCGATTTTTATTTAATGTAAGTTATTGATTAATTTATTAAAATTGAATAATAATAAATTTATTATTATATGTATTTTATACCTTTATAATCAATTCCAATGATTTTTCAAATCAATATTATGGGTCATTGTAATAATATATTCTGTAGAAAGACATCTACCATCCCATTCTTATGAATTTCGCATTTTTAATAAAATCATTTCAGCTATCATTGAATTTTTTTTATAAATCAAAGCATTGTCTTGACAAAATTTATAATCTTCCAGCTTTTGAATTTTGCATGTTAATGGTGGTAAAGAATTTTCGTTGAATGTGGGGAATAATCCAGTTGATTTTTTTTTCATTTAATTTTGTTCTTTTTGAATATGATATAAGAATTAAGGGCATGTGATTGGATTTTAAGAGTAAATAATTATAATACAACAAATAAAAGAGATAATAATGATATTATTAATAATTTATTTTAATAATCATCATTATCACACGTAACTCACACTCATTGTGACACTATCAATTTGATGATTATAATTGTTATTGGAGTTGTGTTGTCGTTTGTTGATTGTGTTTTTGATGATTTTGGTATTATTGAATGTGTTTGTGTTAGTATTATTGGAGCTATTTGATATCTAAATTGTTGATATTTTTGATGGTGATGTTGCTGTTGTTTTGAAACTGGTTTTATTGTTCTTTGACGCCATGAATAATAAATTTTTTAGATAATCTAGTTACTCTTAAAAATTTTTTCCCGTAATTTATTATTACTATTATTGATATTATTATTATTAATAGTAGTATTAATAGTGGTAGAATGGGGTTAAAGGAAAATCATTAGGAAAATTAATAAACCGAAAATTTACGGGACCTATACATGAAATCATACGATCCGTATAAATCATGTGAATACAACATAAATTTGTGTAAATTTAAGTGATTCCATTACATAAATTTACGGTTTATTAATTTTCCTGATGTATAATTACCTTTCACCATGACATTCATCAAATTGCACTACGTCTTAAATATTTATCTTTTTTCAATTGTTCAAACCAATTAAATGCTACATTTTTAAATGTTTTTACTTGATCCGAATCATGGATTGTTCAACATTTAAATCTCTATATAAATTGTGACAAGATTCTGATAGATTATTATCTATTATTTTTTTATTTATTGAATTATTATTATTGAATAAAGGAGTAACGAATTGATCAAATTGGAAAGATGATATCTTAATTTCTTGTTTTCTATTCTATTTTGAATAATAATAAATAAAGTAAATAATATTAACACTAATATAATAACATTACTACTTGTAGTATGATGATATGATGATATGATGATACAAAAGTGATAACAATATTATTATTAATAATTTAATACAATACACAATCATGATTATTACGTAATACAGATAATAGAAAAAATTCCTCTGAAATTATTAATGATAACTAGAGTCATATATTAGCAATAATAATAGTATTACATTTTTATCAATTTCAAAAACAAAACCTATAAAAATATTTATCTTATAGTCAAAAATATGTTATACAATTTAATGAGTGAATAATTTCTTAAATGAAAAGTACTATAAAATTAAATTTATATTTTTATAAATTAAATTTATTATTTAATAAATAAAAAAAAATTATATTTAAAAATTATTTAATAATAAAAACAATAAAATAATAAAAAAAAATATAAATAATAAAAATAATAAAAATGGTAAATAAAAACAATAAAAATAATAATAAATATAATAAATACAATAAAAACAATAAAAATAATAAAAATAATAAAATAATAAAAACGAACTATTTTTTTATCGAAAAATTATAATGCGGATAATTTAAGCCCCTGACCCTGAACCCTTGTTATAATATCGTTTTTATTTATTTTTTATTTAATGTTTTTGTAATATATATAATAATAATATGTAAAATGNAACTAGAGTCATATATTAGCAATAATAATAGTATTACATTTTTATCAATTTCAAAAACAAAACCTATAAAAATATTTATCTTATAGTCAAAAATATGTTATACAATTTAATGAGTGAATAATTTCTTAAATGAAAAGTACTATAAAATTAAATTTATATTTTTATAAATTAAATTTATTATTTAATAAATAAAAAAAAATTATATTTAAAAATTATTTAATAATAAAAACAATAAAATAATAAAAAAAAATATAAATAATAAAAATAATAAAAATGGTAAATAAAAACAATAAAAATAATAATAAATATAATAAATACAATAAAAACAATAAAAATAATAAAAATAATAAAATAATAAAAACGAACTATTTTTTTATCGAAAAATTATAATGCGGATAATTTAAGCCCCTGACCCTGAACCCTTGTTATAATATCGTTTTTATTTATTTTTTATTTAATGTTTTTGTAATATATATAATAATAATATGTAAAATGACAAATTATGCAGCATAAAAAATTCTGATTGATAATTAATAAAAAAATCTTATATTGAAACGCAAATTCCAATACAAATTTATTGTTTTTTTTTTTTTAAAAAAAAAGTCCTATATATGCAAAGAATGCAATCAAAATATCTATGGATGGTGTAATCGAAACATTTCCAAAATGATTTTAATAATTGGACAAGTGGAAATGACAAAATAGGTAAATTCATTCAAGATACTCAATTAAATGCTAATGGTAATCATGAAGTAATAGAATGGATACCTTATGATAGATTTAAAGATGTTAAACAAATAGGTAAAGGTGGATTTGGAACAATGCATTATGCTAGGTGGATTGATAGACCAATTAGAGAATGGGGTATTGAAAATCAACAACGGAAAAAATATCCTAAAGATAAAGAAGTGGTATTAAAAAAGTTTGATGATTTTGTGAATTTCAATGATGTCTTAAATGAGGTAAATATTTTAATTAATATTTAAATTTAATTTTCAAAATATCATTATATGATGTTTTAATTACAAATTAAAAATGTTTATATTATTATTAGATGGTAANATTTCCAAAATGATTTTAATAATTGGACAAGTGGAAATGACAAAATAGGTAAATTCATTCAAGATACTCAATTAAATGCTAATGGTAATCATGAAGTAATAGAATGGATACCTTATGATAGATTTAAAGATGTTAAACAAATAGGTAAAGGTGGATTTGGAACAATGCATTATGCTAGGTGGATTGATAGACCAATTAGAGAATGGGGTATTGAAAATCAACAACGGAAAAAATATCCTAAAGATAAAGAAGTGGTATTAAAAAAGTTTGATGATTTTGTGAATTTCAATGATGTCTTAAATGAGGTAAATATTTTAATTAATATTTAAATTTAATTTTTCAAAATATCATTATATAATGTTTTAATTACAAATTAAAAATGTTTATATTATTATTAGATGGTAAGTCACTTAAAAATACAGCACACTTCAATGGAATTACACAAGATCCAGAAACACCCTCATATATGATGGTTTTAGAATATGCAGCAGATGGAAATCTTCGAGAATATTTAAAAAATAATATTAATTGGAACCAAAAATTAAAAAATCTATTTGAATTATCTCTAAGAATGACGAATATTCATAAATTAGATATAGTTCACCAGAACTTCCATCCTGGAAATATTTTATCATTTGATTTTACATATTCTATGATGATTTCAGATTTTGGATTAAGTAAACTAATAGGTGCAAATCCAAATAATCCTGAAAAAAGGATTTGGTGTATTACCGTATGTTGCTCCAGAAGTATTAAGTGGTGAAGAATATACAAAAGCTGCTGATGTATATTCATTTGGAATTATTGCTTATGAAATAGTTACGGGCTTTCCTCCATATCCTGATATACCACATAATAAAGATTTAGCCATGAAAATATGCAATGGGCTACAACCAAAAATTCCATTTCATACTCCCAAATTAATTACAAGAATAATTATGAGGTGCTGGGATGCTCGAGTTACAAATAGACCCACTTTTAAAGAATTAGGGGATGAGTTGCAAAAATACAATAAAGATTATTTTATTCATTTATGCGAAAGGAGAAATAAAGATTTGGGAATTGTAATTCAAATTATAAAAGCAAAAGAATTTTCAGAAAATCAAGAATCAACAACTACAACAACTACAACTCCGCTTAATTATCAAACACATCCACAAGCAATTTATACCAGTCGACTACTTAATTTTTCAAATCTTTCAAAACCCAAGAATGAAGAAAATTTCGAAAGAGAACTTGAAGAATTAACGGAATCCATGTCTCTAGTAAGTATTATTATATTTACATTTTTTTATATTTTTTTTTATAATAAATTATATTAACTTATTTCTATGTTGTTTAGTTAATTTGGATTTGATTGATTTTTTTAATTTATTTGGTCTAACATATTAGTTTTATAAAATCTTAACATTAGGCATATAATATGAANATAAAGATTTAGCCATGAAAATATGCAATGGGCTACAACCAAAAATTCCATTTCATACTCCCAAATTAATTACAAGAATAATTATGAGGTGCTGGGATGCTCGAGTTACAAATAGACCCACTTTTAAAGAATTAGGGGATGAGTTGCAAAAATACAATAAAGATTATTTTATTCATTTATGCGAAAGGAGAAATAAAGATTTGGGAATTGTAATTCAAATTATAAAAGCAAAAGAATTTTCAGAAAATCAAGAATCAACAACTACAACAACTACAACTCCGCTTAATTATCAAACACATCCACAAGCAATTTATACCAGTCGACTACTTAATTTTTCAAATCTTTCAAAACCCAAGAATGAAGAAAATTTCGAAAGAGAACTTGAAGAATTAACGGAATCCATGTCTCTAGTAAGTATTATTATATTTACATTTTTTTATATTTTTTTTTATAATAAATTATATTAACTTATTTCTATGTTGTTTAGTTAATTTGGATTTGATTGATTTTTTTAATTTATTTGGTCTAACATATTAGTTTTATAAAATCTTAACATTAGGCATATAATATGAATTCTTCATCCCATTTGTATAAATTTAATTAGCTAGCTTAATTTGTAAATAAAATATTTCAACGATATAACATTATTGAACGTTATGATGCAAGCGCGTTTTTAAAATTATTATAATGTATGCTTTTCATTTCTTTTATTTAATATAAACTAAGAAAAATAACTGTTAACTTGAATCTCAGAAAGATTTTTTAACAACTTTGAATACTTCATAATCAATAATAGAAAATCTATCATAACAATAACATTGATTTTTCTTATCTTGAGTAAAATCGGATACATCTGATCTCATCATGAATTCATATTCCCCAAATGTTGGGTCATAATCATCTTTTATTGTAATAAGGATAACGTAAAGTATAAGTTTCATTTTTAACTTCACTAAAAATTGAATTTTGAATATTACCACCTTTAAATGAAAATATAAAACTCTTATTTGTTTTTATCAACCCCTCTTTTGTTTTATTCCAAGCTAATGGATTAAATCCACCAATGATTTCATTTGTTCTTTCAACTTCAACGATTCCAATATTATTATGTCTATTGCAAATATTCCAAAAAGTTCTTGGAGCAAATCCATCTTTACTTCCTCGAATAAGTAATTGAGAAACATATGGATTATTTGTTAAAGAATAGCTTGTTTGTTGATAATCAATCCATGATTGGTGAAATCAGTGAGACATGTTCTTCATTGATTAGATTATAGTTGCAAACAATTCGATTACTTTTGCTAGTATTTCTTTTAAAGCTAACCTTTGTGGAAGGATAATGGATTTTACTGGTGATCTGGCAGTATAAGATGTTGCTTCAAATCATTCCACATCTGTTTATCAAGAATTTTATACATTACATCTGAATTTGGAATGTGAATATAACGAATGTTTTTAAAGTCATAATGTTTTCGTCAGACCATTCTTCCATTTTCTCGGGTAAAGTAGGATTTTGTGCTGTTCCCCACTTAATTACATAATCCCAAATTTCTTTTTCATTTATCTGTAGGTCATCGCATTTTAAAATTGACACTAGAGCAGATTCATAAAGAGAAGAGAATTCTGCGGATTCAAAAATAATTCTTGGTTGTTTTACAATAATATTATTACAAAAATTTTTCAAGTTTTTAAATTTGTTATGTTTAAAAATCACATGATAAATAAAGGTGAAATGAGTTCTTAACCAAGAAGCCTTGGATTGAATAAGATGATTTTCTAATTTCTCAGATAATTCCTCAAACTCCAGCTCGTTAGCGACAACCATCAAATCATACATAGTTATGGTATCCATATTTTCTGTATCATTAATNGTTAAAGAATAGCTTGTTTGTTGATAATCAATCCATGATTGGTGAAATCAGTGAGACATGTTCTTCATTGATTAGATTATAGTTGCAAACAATTCGATTACTTTTGCTAGTATTTCTTTTAAAGCTAACCTTTGTGGAAGGATAATGGATTTTACTGGTGATCTGGCAGTATAAGATGTTGCTTCAAATCATTCCACATCTGTTTATCAAGAATTTTATACATTACATCTGAATTTGGAATGTGAATATAACGAATGTTTTTAAAGTCATAATGTTTTCGTCAGACCATTCTTCCATTTTCTCGGGTAAAGTAGGATTTTGTGCTGTTCCCCACTTAATTACATAATCCCAAATTTCTTTTTCATTTATCTGTAGGTCATCGCATTTTAAAATTGACACTAGAGCAGATTCATAAAGAGAAGAGAATTCTGCGGATTCAAAAATAATTCTTGGTTGTTTTACAATAATATTATTACAAAAATTTTTCAAGTTTTTAAATTTGTTATGTTTAAAAATCACATGATAAATAAAGGTGAAATGAGTTCTTAACCAAGAAGCCTTGGATTGAATAAGATGATTTTCTAATTTCTCAGATAATTCCTCAAACTCCAGCTCGTTAGCGACAACCATCAAATCATACATAGTTATGGTATCCATATTTTCTGTATCATTAATTCCCCTATAGATATATAAAAATTATTGAAATTATTCAAATTAATATATATCATACAAAAATACAATTAAATTATTTTATATATAAAGGCTTACTTGAGAATAATTTCGAATATTTGAGCAGGAATATTTGACTTAGTAATAATTTTATTACTGGGATCAGTATTTAATTCTTTATTAAAGTAAGATGATATTCAGTAAATATTTTTTTAATAATAACATTGTATGCTTCTATAAACCCAGTGAATAAAACACTCACCTCTCTCTTAAAGAACTTGTTTTTTTATTTTTTCACTAAAAAAAAAAATTAAATATGAGATGAGTACAATTATTGTATATAATCAAAGAAAGGTGCATTTCCTCAATTATGGACACATTTCCTATTTGCTAATTGTTAACTTGAGAACTGCAATGAAACTGGGAAAAGAACGTTCAACTGACTAAGCAGTGGCCCCGCTGTGCTTTCAATTCTCCCAGCTCACTTATCAAAGCTCTCAAGATACTGAGAAAAGAACATTCACTAATTTAATAGTGGCCATGATGTGCTTTCAATTTTCCAGCCAAATCGCAAGTGAAAACTCAGTTAAAATATTATAAATCAAATATCTGGTACCCGATATTAACCAAATTTATAATATTCAACCTACGTTAAAGATACATGGACAACCCATGAACCCAGTGAATAAAATACTCACCTCTCTTTTGAAAGACTTGTATTCCATAAGTTCTCCAATGATTTTTCGAAGTTAAATACAGAAATCCATCAGTTTTTTGAAGAAAATATCATTTTTGACTAAATAATATATACAAGAGATAAGATATCTAATGTTATTATCTTTAAAAACATTATATAGTATAATAAATCCATTGCGCTCACATGATCTATATATTGGCTGAAAAAAACCAAAAGTTTTGCTACAAAATATAAAGAAATATTGTGTTAAATTATGAAAATAATAATAAAAAACATTAAACAAGCATGAAAATAGATAAAAAAGAGTAATAAAATAGACAAAAGTGACATTGAACTTTTTGAAATCTTGAAGCTTATTCTTATAAAAACCAACATAAACATAATATATAATCATATCTTTCAGTATAAGAGTGGTCACTCCTCCTTTAAATGATTAAAGAATACAAAAAACAACAAAAACCTTATATTTGATATTTCCGGCAGTCAAAGTCGTAGAGTTTTAGAAGTTTTAGAAAAACAAGAAAAATGAGAAAAACAAGAAAAAGAAAACAAATATTTGTCAACTGATCTTGTTAAACATTATATTAATAATCAACGTAGATCAGTGATAGTCTGCACATCCTTTAATAAGTCACTTTTAATTATTGATAATAATAATAATAATTATAATTATAATTATAATAATAATTATAATAATAATTATAATAATAATTATAATAATAATTATAATAATAATTATAATAATAATTATAATAATAATTATAATAATTATTAGAATAATAATTAGAATAATAATTAGAATAATAATTATAATAATATCTCGGTAATAATAATAAAACGCCATCATTCTGGCTTTTCTATATCTTGGATCTGGGGTTTGAGTTTAGAAATTTTTTTTGTACATGTCACGTCACGTTAGTACAAGAATTAATTTTTATATGAAACATCAAAAAATGCGTAATAAATTCATAGGCCTTTATTATTGTTTATTATTTTATAAAATCAAAATTACAAACTAAGCTAATTAAATAAGATGAAGAATTCATTCTCTATGCCTAGTGTTAAGATTTTATAAAACTAATATGTATTAAATATAATATAATAATACTTACTAGAGACATAGATTTAGTTAACTCTTCAAGTTTCCTTCTGAAATTTTCTTCATTCTTGGGTTTTGGAAATTTTGAGAAATTAAGAAGTCGACTGGTATAAATTGCTTGTGGATGTGTTTGATAATTAAGAGGAGTTGTGGTTGTTGTAGTTGTTGTATTGGTTGATTCTTTATTTGCTGAAAAAATCTTCAGCTTTTTTAATTTGAACTACAATTTCTGAATCTTTATTTTTCCCTTCTTTTAAATAATCATTACATTCAAAATAGTATTTTGACAACTCATTATTTAATTCTTCAAAAGTAGGTCTATGTGTAACTCGAGATGAAATTTCTTTTATAAAAATTTTATCTGGTAATATCTCTTCTGATGCATGTATTAATTTTATCTTAAAAGAATTCTTTAAACATAATCTTTCAAAAGAATGAAATTAGAAGAAATAGTTTTGACATATTTTAAAAAATTCAATCTTTATATTTTTTTTATTTTTTTATTTAAATTAAATAACATAAGCACAAAGGAGAAAAAAAATTTAATTTCATTCAAAGATTTTACATCGAATAATGAAAATAATTACAACGTATGTACAGTAGTACCAAAGCTTGAAAATAAAAAATGAAAGAACGAAAGAAACAAGGTTTATTAAATAAGGCAATAAATAATTACAATGATAAAGTATCTAAAACAATTATTGAGATAATTCTTGTGAAAGTAATTCATATATTTCGTGAGCAGATTCTAATAATAAAAAAGTTAATTATCTAATTATTAAATATTATTATGATTAAATGTTATTAGATTAATATTAGTTTACTTACTTTTTTGTAAACTCTCGAAGAATTCGTCATGTTCATATCAAGGAACCAAACATTTATCCCAAAGATCAAGAAACAATAAAAAAAATAATAAATAATAAATAAATAAATAAATAATAATTAACGATAATAATTATAATAAATAATGTTAAATAATAAATAACATTAAATAATAAATAATAATAAATAAATAATAATACCTCGTTCAATGGCTTTCGAATTTAATAATAGCTTATAATTTCTCTTAAACGTTTAACGTTGGGAGATATTTATTCATAATATACTGTATATCAGAAACGAGGAAGAAAAAAAATTTTATGTTAAATTTCGTACATAATATGATGATGCAATATATGTGTTTGTTAACTATCATAGACCCAAAATCCATATGTATAAATCGGTTTCATTTTTCATTATCGATACTGTTATTCTAGAGATGGACCTTCGTAATTATGTATTTAAAAATAATGGGAAGGACTAATAATTCTTACATCAATATTTGAACAGTAAGTTTTATCCAATTTAATTACTTGAATCATTTGTTCTGTTTATTCAAATTATTTTTATGATTATTATCAGGCACAGACGAATTCGCCAAGAGAGAACTTATTCTATTTGGTTACCATCACTAGGGTAATTCTATTTATGTGTATATTTTTTTTTCTTTTTTTTTTATGCTATGTCAATTAAAAAAAAAACTTTACCTATTATATAAGTCAGATTCATCAAAGAAGAAATGATCTTGAAGTATTTGTGGTGAAGAGGACTTTTTCGATTCATCAATAACATCAGGAGGTAGAATCCAAATCCAAATATTTATAAAATTAATTTCAAAGAGCGAAAGAGAGAAAAAGATGCAACACGATATGTTCTTTTAAATAATTTAAATAATACAAAAAATTGAATAAAAAGAAGTACCACAAAAAAAGAGGAAGCGTAAATCTAAAAATGTAAGAAATCAAACGTCACAAACAATCTAAAGAAAAAACTACTTCGAGCAGTGATGGTTAAAGTGATTACGTCGGAGACAAATCAAGATCATGATGACGTAAATGGAAAAGATCTTATAAATGTTGATTTTAAATTTTGATAAAAAAAGATTTTTTTTTCCTTTTATACAAGATCTAAATATTTTTTTAATCAATAATGATATATAATTTAGTTACCTGAAGACTTATTAAATGTTGAACCTATTTTAATGAAAATAAGCTTAGGAAATAAAGTACGTAGTTATTATTATAGTTATTATTATTATCTTTATTTTTATTAAATTAACTAGATGATTTGGATATGTCGACTCCGTCACCACCGCGGAATTAAAATTTATACATATGTTGATTATGCAATTTATTAATGTTCAAATACCTTTAAATTAAAATAAAAGGTTTTAAATAAACTTTAATGTAATGTTTAAATATATTGATTGTGAGATTAAGATTTATACAAATGATTGGTTGTATTATTTATTAATATGAATAAATAATAAATATTTGAACCAAGAATTTTATTTAATTCATATGACCTTATATTTAATAATTCAAAGAAAAATGAAAAAAAAGGAAATGATATTTATCATCAAAAAAAAAAAATTTGAATCTCGTTTATATTTTATTTCTCCGAGATAACTGATAAAAATTGTTACGATAATGATATAACAATATTATTTATATTATTTATATATTTAAATTAAATTTTTATATGTACATATTTTGCGAAGGTGGATAATAATAAATAAAAATAATTGGCTTATATTATGATAATAAACATATAAAAATAATTGAAAAAAATAAATATATGTGAAGGTGGATAATAAATAAATAAAAATAAACAAATATTTAAACTGAAGATTTTATTTAATCCATATNGTTTTAAATAAACTTTAATGTAATGTTTAAATATATTGATTGTGAGATTAAGATTTATACAAATGATTGGTTGTATTATTTATTAATATGAATAAATAATAAATATTTGAACCAAGAATTTTATTTAATTCATATGACCTTATATTTAATAATTCAAAGAAAAATGAAAAAAAAGGAAATGATATTTATCATCAAAAAAAAAAAATTTGAATCTCGTTTATATTTTATTTCTCCGAGATAACTGATAAAAATTGTTACGATAATGATATAACAATATTATTTATATTATTTATATATTTAAATTAAATTTTTATATGTACATATTTTGCGAAGGTGGATAATAATAAATAAAAATAATTGGCTTATATTATGATAATAAACATATAAAAATAATTGAAAAAAATAAATATATGTGAAGGTGGATAATAAATAAATAAAAATAAACAAATATTTAAACTGAAGATTTTATTTAATCCATATGACTTTTTATTTGATAATTCAAAAAAGAAAAAAAAAATGGAAAATGAATCAAAAAAAGATTCAAGTTTTTTTTATATTTTTCCCCCGGAAAAATTGTTACGATATAACAATATAGAAAATGAACAATTATTATTATTTATATATTTATTTTATTTATTTATTTATTCCTATGCATTTTACAAAGGTCAATAACAATAATAAAAATAATTATTTCCTCTTTTATTTTACTTCTTTTTTTCATTATGATTAAATTATAGTTACAAATGTCAAGGAAGTTTGTAAAATTGTTTAGATAGTCTATTAATATTACCATAATTATTACCATTGTTACTATTATTAAATAAAAATGATATTTATCAAAATTAAAAAAAAAAAATTTAAGTTTCATTTTATTTCTCCAGGACAACTTTTGTCAGTAGTACATTTTTATATTATTGTTTTTTTTCCTAGTTGAAATTCAAGTTTTAACAATATCATTAATTTTTTTTTATTATTGCAAATCTTATCTTATCGAGCAACTAAGTTTAAAAGGTAATTTCTTTGGACTTCGGTGTATTAAGAAATTGTCTGTAAAATAACAATATCACTACTACAATTATTTTTTTCTGTGAAATAACACATATTAAAATTATTTTTTTCATAAATTGAGTGTAATAAAAAAATGAAATAAACAACACACTACATTTATTTATTAATTATGCAAAAAAAAAAAGAAATACCAACATTAAGTTTGTTTTTGTAAATTTTTTGGTGTATTGGTCAATATAACAAATTGTGCTTAAATTATGACATTTTTTTTTAGATGAAAAAAACCTTTTTTTTTTGTAGACGAGAATTAATTTTTTTTGTTGAAAAAAAATTGACTTTAGGTAAAAAAAAAGAACATTTTTTTATTGTTGAAGAAAATCAATTTATTTAAATGAATTTTGTTCAATAATCCTCGCCTCATTTTTTTTGTTTATTTAGTAATAATGAGACTCGTGCTTATTATCTCTCATGCTTATTGTTTATTATTTATTTATAATAATAATTTTATTTATTATTATTTTTTTATTTTTATTTTATAAATAATGAGCCTCGTGCTTCTTATCTCATAATTTGTTGTTGGTTTTTTTTGTTGTATTTGACAAAGAAAAAAAAATAATATTTAATCAACCTNCATATTAAAATTATTTTTTTCATAAATTGAGTGTAATAAAAAAATGAAATAAACAACACACTACATTTATTTATTAATTATGCAAAAAAAAAAAGAAATACCAACATTAAGTTTGTTTTTGTAAATTTTTTGGTGTATTGGTCAATATAACAAATTGTGCTTAAATTATGACATTTTTTTTTAGATGAAAAAAACCTTTTTTTTTTGTAGACGAGAATTAATTTTTTTTGTTGAAAAAAAATTGACTTTAGGTAAAAAAAAAGAACATTTTTTTATTGTTGAAGAAAATCAATTTATTTAAATGAATTTTGTTCAATAATCCTCGCCTCATTTTTTTTGTTTATTTAGTAATAATGAGACTCGTGCTTATTATCTCTCATGCTTATTGTTTATTATTTATTTATAATAATAATTTTATTTATTATTATTTTTTTATTTTTATTTTATAAATAATGAGCCTCGTGCTTCTTATCTCATAATTTGTTGTTGGTTTTTTTTGTTGTATTTGACAAAGAAAAAAAAATAATATTTAATCAACCTCCGTTCGTTGAGGTAAAATTTTTTTCCTCCTATTTCTACCTCCTAATTTTAATTATAATTTAATATTAATAATAATATTAATATTAAAATTAGAATTTAGAATTTATAAAAAATGAAAGGTGTGGGAATACTATATTAGGGAATTTATTTTTGAAAAGGAAATTGTTTACATAGCACCACTTTCTTAATTCGAACAAAATCTACATTAAAAATAAAAATCATAAATAAAAAAAAATCACCGGATTTTTGTTGTACAATCCTTCATTATCTTATATACTGTAATTATTATGGTGGTGGTGATGATGGAGGTAATGATTATTGTTGGTGTTAATCATCACTGGAGGTGTTAGTATTATTATTGGTGTTGGCAATTTAGGTTGTTGTCGTCGTTGGAATTATTGATGTCGAAACTTAATCTTCATTATTAATCATAAAATCAGATCAGCATAAATCTAATGGTATTATTAAATTGGCAAATCTAATGGTGGTGTTATTAAATTGATAAATCTAATGGTGATGTTTTCAATATTTTGATGGTGGAGGTGGTTTGGTTCTATTGTTCTTTGATGCCATAAATTATTATTATTATTATCCTCATCTTCACCTGTATAAAAAAAATAAATAATGTATTATAAATCTAATATTATAAATCTTTAATAAAAATTTGAATTAATAATTTTCTAGATAATCTAGTTAATCTTAAAAGGTTTTAGATTTGTCAGGATTATTATTAATGGCGCTATCGCTATTATAGATCAGTGAAGGAGAATAGAATGGTGATGAACAGATTTAGGTAATAAAATATTTACCACGTCCCACTTAAATTCATTAGTATCATCTTAAACGGTTATTATTATTTGTCGACTATTATTTGATAAAGAAAAAGAAAATGGTTATCAAATTGGTCGAATTAGAAATGACATTTTAAGATAATTCATGTTTCCTTAATTTCTTGCGATTTTCTATTTTAAATAATAATAAATAATAAATACAATAAATTCTTAAAATATTACCACAATCTATTTTTAATTTTTGTTTGAGATTTCAATGAATTTTCAAGAGTCTTTTTGATCATTAAATGTTCGAAATTTTTGAAATTGATCATTTCTTTGGTGTATAATCTTATTAACCTCAATCCGTTTTCTTTCATCATCACTATTATTTGATATTTTTGGATTTTTAACGAAAACTTCATAATTTCAGAATGATATTAAATCTATTCAGAATTGCTCCATTTTTATGATTACTTATTACATTAACTTTAAACTGCCTTTCTAAAAGATCTATAACAAATTCTTATGATAAACTATAATAAAATAAATATTTCAATCTAAAAAATAAATCAAATGAATAATTCCTCATTTATTTGTTTTAATTGTTTTTTAAAATACTTGATATATATTTTATACACAGTATGCGAAGTTTTATTAGTGATTAGCATTTAATTTATTTTTTTATTTTATAGTTTGGAACTATCAACTGAACAAATATTATAATGCATGTTAGAAAAAAATTTTCCATGTTGAAATAATAACAATAACAAGTGGCCACGGCATTTATGCAACGATATTTTTAATAAAAAAATTTCATTGATATATTTAAATGGAAGTTATCAAACTATAAATTTAATACAACAAGATTAATTGTTCATATTTTTTTTTAATTTTTCAATAAATAATTTTAATTTAAAAAATAATTTATTTATGCGATTAATGAAATTGGATCGCTAGCAATTTTTAATACATTTTTTTAATTTAATTAACTAATCATTCATTTATGCAATAAATAAATAAAATGTTCATTTTTTTTCACGCGAATACTAAATAAATGCGGCATGCTATTTATTTCGTTTTTCGTTGATTAATAAATAAATATGGTGTATAAAAATTGGATCGCTAACAATTTTCGATAAATTTTTTTTAAGATTAATTAATAATTTTTTTTTTCGCACGATCAATAAATAAATGCAAGTATAGAAATTGGATCGCTAACAATTTTTTAATTTAATTTATTTTTCGTACGATTAATAAATAAATGTGGCGTACAGAAATTGGATTTCTGACAATTTCGATAAATTAATTAATTAACTAATAATTTATTTATACAACAGATAAATAAAATGTTTATTTTTTTTTTCACGCGTTTAATAAATAAATGTAGCGTATAGAAATTGGAATTAATTAATTAATAATTTATTTATGTAATAAATAAATAAAGTCTTTTTTTTTTTTCGTACCATTAATAAATAAATGCGGCGTATAGAAATTGGATTGCTAACAATTTTCGATAAATTATTTATTTATACAATAAATAAATAAAATTTTCATTTTTTTTTCGCGCGATTAATAAATAAATGCGGTGTTTTATTTTTATTACATTCACAGACTCACGTTCGGAAAAAAAATGCATATTGTATTATTATTTCACAGGCTCATATATAATTTCTTAATAAACAAGCTGTTAATGTCTGGGTGTATTATTATTTTTAAATAAAATTAAAGGTTCTTTGGCTTCTACTAAATTGGACTCTAAATTTATCACCATCAATATCACTAAAAATTTCAAATAATTAACTCTTCTTATTCTTCAGCTAATTTGTGTGCATATAGTAATGATTCATTATTAAAGGTAAAGACTGTTTCTAAATTTTTATTTTCATCAATTTCACTATCTGAACGAATAGTTTCGTCATCAGATTCATTAAAAAAATTATGTCGAATAAGTGATAATAGTTTGTTTTCTGTCATTAATGAACTTCAGACAAAGATCCTTCTTTGCATACTGACATATTAAAAAATATACACTTACTATACTATATTATAAATAAAAACATGCATGTCATTTTTTGTTTATTAATTTACTTATAAAAAACATAAGCTAATTATATATTTTCATATGAACGGCGAATATATAAATGGGTAAATAATGTGAAACTTTTTTGATCGGCATAATCCCGTCCCGTTACATGGTTTTTTGAAAACTTTAGTTGAAGATCCTTTTTGTCTAATAAAGAAATTATAATCATGTTATAATTAGTATAAAAATTCTAAATTTACAATTTTTATAAAAAAAAAATAGAAAAAGTAATATTTATTTCAATATTTAATTATACGAATTTTCTAGAAATGATTTGCATTTGCCTAAAATATTTATTTTTGGTAGCATTCACATTTTTCACTATTACCATGCTTTTGTTACAGAGAAATTTTATTTCATATCAATTTAATATATTTTGCAACCGAAATTAAGTTATTTTTTTTTTAAGTATTAATAATTTAGACCTCTTGTATATATTTTTTGAACCAAATGACACAAAAATAAAAATTAAAATAAAAGGTGATTGATCGTCAAAGGAATAAATTGTCATACTAAAGGTGCATCTCATAACTGTTAGCCTTGGTGCAGCGGCTTGACACTATGGTTATGGACCCTTTGAATCAAAAAAATCCAATACGAAAAAAAAAATAAAATGTTATTTTTTCATTTTTATCCAAAGTGAAATTTTCGTTTTTTTTCAAAAAATTCATTATTATGCTTGCTTCGAAAAAAAACACAAAGATCATTTCCTTTTTTCCAAAAAAGGAGCGATTTTCANATTCTAAATTTACAATTTTTATAAAAAAAAAATAGAAAAAGTAATATTTATTTCAATATTTAATTATACGAATTTTCTAGAAATGATTTGCATTTGCCTAAAATATTTATTTTTGGTAGCATTCACATTTTTCACTATTACCATGCTTTTGTTACAGAGAAATTTTATTTCATATCAATTTAATATATTTTGCAACCGAAATTAAGTTATTTTTTTTTTAAGTATTAATAATTTAGACCTCTTGTATATATTTTTTGAACCAAATGACACAAAAATAAAAATTAAAATAAAAGGTGATTGATCGTCAAAGGAATAAATTGTCATACTAAAGGTGCATCTCATAACTGTTAGCCTTGGTGCAGCGGCTTGACACTATGGTTATGGACCCTTTGAATCAAAAAAATCCAATACGAAAAAAAAAATAAAATGTTATTTTTTCATTTTTATCCAAAGTGAAATTTTCGTTTTTTTTCAAAAAATTCATTATTATGCTTGCTTCGAAAAAAAACACAAAGATCATTTCCTTTTTTCCAAAAAAGGAGCGATTTTCATGAAAAATCTCTAAACTATTTCTATTATAATTATTCCAAAATATTTATGATAAATCGTCTTCCCTCAACCATTTTTTTTTAAAAAGAGGCAATAAGGCTTTCTACCAAACAACTCTTCACGATCCGATATTCTAAAAACTTTTTTCTCTGTTTTTTTTTTTTAAAAAAAAAACAACAATAAAATGTTTTATTACTAAAAATTTCGAACTTGAATATACCAAATCTGATTTTCGCAACTTACAATTTCAAGGTTATTTCTGCTGCCCAGTTTTTTTGTAATAGCTAATAAATTTTTCATTGGCAATAACTATATTTACTACAAAGCTGAATCGGTTCACCACAATCTGGATATATGAAAGATAACTATGAAAGTTAGAATAACAAAATAGTATGATCGACTATTCCATGTCACTATTTATCTGAAAACTATAATTTAATCAATGGAATCAATGGATAACATTTTTTCTGCGGAATATTCGTTGTAGTTTGGAAAAAAGGAAATGATCTCTGTGTTTAAGATAAAAAAAATAATTATTATTTTTTTTTATTTTCGTTTGGGATTTTTTTTGGGTCCATAGTCATAGACTATGACTCATAGTATGATCCTTTGGCGATCACCTTTTGTTTTTGATGTTTTATCATACCTTTAATGATTATTTTTGTAAAAGTTCATTGCATTTCTTTTAAAAAAAAAACAAGGGTTTTGGATCAGGATGTTTTATTAACGATTATATTTAGAACATTGTTTCTTTACAAAATTTTTAATAAAAGCTCATCAGACAATAAATAGATTAAAACAAAACAAATTTTTATTTTTGATATTGGTTTTACCTCTCAAAAGGTCCAAAATATGTATTTACACTACGAAATAAAAAAAAATATATAAGAACTCACAAAGATGTGAATTTTTAATAATTGTTTATATAATTGTTTATATAATATCATTTTTTTTAATAAATAAATTACCAAAAAATGGAATGCTACGCATTCCACTCTTCTTTATTATCATTGTATAACATTTACATAAAATTTATTTATTTGTTTATTTTAACAAATATTAATTTTTCACTGATAAAAAAATAAATTAAAATAAATAATTTTCAAATGTGTAAAATAAGATTTGCATAGCAAACTAATTTAGGAAAATTATTGATTAGCTCTACATTTATTACACCCAATTATGCCGGCAAAGAACTCAGCGCTAAATGTATTATTGCTACAGTTACCATCCAAATTATAAAAATAACAAGGTCCTCCCGTTACATAAATCCAATAACTGCACTTGGGATCATCATAACAACAATTACAACAGCTCACCCGATCATTTACGGTGGTTTGACAGGATCCATAAGCACTATTTCCATAAGTAATATTGATTGGTGACTGCCCTATTCCTCCCAAGTTACAGCATTTTTCCTTGGGAGTGAGAGTAGGAGG
The DNA here is from genome assembly GCA_003547095.1 of Diversispora epigaea. Classification (NCBI taxonomy): domain Eukaryota; kingdom Fungi; phylum Glomeromycota; class Glomeromycetes; order Diversisporales; family Diversisporaceae; genus Diversispora; species Diversispora epigaea. The sequence continues at coordinate 72,996 of PQFF01000121.1, forward strand.
ACAAATTTTTTTGGTAGTAGTAGGTGTACAAGTGACAATTTTTGTTTTTTTGCAACCTTTGCAGTTCCCATAGTTCGCTTTCTTTGGACACCAACAGCCATGGGTTGTTTGAGGGAGAAGAGTACCACAGGAATTAGTGAAAGTCACGGTTTTGGATTTTGTTTTAGTAATTGTGCAAGTTTTAGGTTTATTCGAGTCAACGATAATAGCCAAACTTGAAAGAAGAACGATCAAGAATAGATTGAAAGTTTTGTGATTCATTATTGCTATAAATTTATAAAAATTAAACTTCCCAAGAATAAAATATGGAAATTGAGCGACCAAATAAAATTTAGGCACTTTATATAAAAAAAATCCAGTACTTCATTGTTCATTGACGGTTTTTCGTACAACATTTTTACAATGATAAGTTTTTAAAACATTTACGCATACACAATTACGCCAATCATTGAAATCAAATCATCAATGATTGTGTAATATTATCAAATGGATCTACTCACAGGATGATCAATTGGAAAGTGAAATCATTTGAAAATTATTATAAAGTTCGAAAAGTAAAGTGGTCAAATATTTATATGGAGAATTTAAAACTCCCGTGGAAGAAAGGATTCAACTTTGTGATGATAATTTAAATAAAGAGTGTTTAGAGAACATACGTTCTATTGTTAATTAATTTATTTATTTATTGATTTTCTTTATCATTAATTTATTATTTATTTATTTATTATATTTTTTATAGTTAAATTTTGAGTTTGAACGTTTAAGAGAAATTACACGAGCTATTATTCAAAAAGCCATTAAAGAGATATTATCATTATTATTATTATTTATCGCTATTTATTATTTTTTTTATTTATCATTTATTTATTGTTTATTACTATTTATAGTTTACTGCACAATTGGTTGATTTTTGGGATAAATGTTTGGTTTCTCAATATAAACGTGATGAATTCTTCGAGAGCTTACAAAAGATAATTACAGTTGTAACTTTATTATTATGATGTTACATTTTAATATCATATCTCTTAATTACTAGTTTGTCTATCAATCGGAGCACAACTAGTATAACTTCGCAATTGCAAAAATTACTCCAATAGAAATCCATATTTGTGATACAAACTCTGCATCAAATTTTGTATTCTGATACAAATATTTAAATTATTCGAAAATAATAATAAAGTTTTTTTGCGTTTTTAAAAAAATTTTTATTATGTAAGAAAGCGAGATTCGGACCAATATTACAATATAGTAACTTTATTACAAATATTTTTTTTTAATTTTTTTGTCGTTTGTGAATATTTATGTTATTGCTAATATCACAAAGGTGTTTTCTGTAACTTTATTACAAATATTTTTTTTTAATTTTTTTGTCGTTTGTTAATATTTATGTTATTGCTAATATCACCAAGGTGTTTTCTGATAGTCTTATTTATTTTTAGAATATTACTAAGCTCCGATTGGCAAATTTCGTTATTATTTTTTCCTTGTTCATTATTACTATTACTATTCTCAGCAACTCTTTGTTCAGCCGCTTCTCTACGCAAACTATCTGCATATCTTGTTATCCGCGCTTCGACCGTTTTGATCGCTGGTATGTCATTTTGTTGAATTTCTCCTGTTTCTACTATTTTTTATAATTCCGTTACCATTTCCTTTGCTGACATTAAATCAGTTTTATTTATATTTCCTGCTAAAAAAGGCTTCTAAATAAGTTTTAACTGTAGTTGTCATTCTTTCTCCACTTCCCCGCTGCCTGAATTTTTGATTATTTTTGAGAGCCCAACCTTTTGGTAACTCGTCTAAATCTAATATATTTATAATTGTAACATTAATTTTATAAAAAATTCTAAATTTAAATTAGATAAACGAGCTTTCATTATTATTATTTATGTTTTCATCTAAAAAAATATAATTCAATAATGTAATCTACATTCTATTATTAATTCATAAAGATAGAAAATATTATTACCATTATGTGAAATGATAGGAAAATTTCAAGCTCAAGCTGAATTTGATTTGGTGTGTGTAGAAATTTTGGGATTTGGCTTATGTATTGGCTCATTAATTAATCATGTTATATCTTCTGGAGAATAGTTTAACCAGGGACCCAGATTTGGTAAACTTCCAGCTCGAATATAACCTGCAAATTAACCTTTGATAGACCATTCAAAATATGATAACTTGGTAATTCTCAATATTGTTTTTACAGCTACATAATTACATATTGGTTTTATATTAGCAACGGCAGTTCCTCCTAAATTATTTATTGCTGTTTTGATCTTTTTTCCATCATCTAAACTATTACCAATTCAAATATATCTCTTGATAGCCTGAGTAATCTATAAAATATTAGTAATAAATTTTGTTATAAATATTGTAATAAACAAATTATTTTTTTGTAAATAAAAATTATTTTTTTGTTTTTTTTGTAAACAAAAAATAAATTACCCATGCATAATGTGAATCAACACTTGATTTTGCCTCCTGGGTTCGTAAAAATACCAGCCACAAACATCAATGCATCACATCAGGAATTATTTAGAGACATTCTAGTATGCTATAAGAATGAAACATTCATAAAATGCACTAAACAGTGTGTTCTAGTATGCTATAAAAATGAAATGTAAAATGCACTAGAATGGTATATTTAGTATGCTATATGAACAAAATGTTCATAATATAAACTAGAATGGTGTATTTAGTATGCAATAAATAAAATCAATACATTAATAAATAAATAAATTAATTAACAACAGAACATACTTTTATAAACACTATTCATCCAAATTATCATCACAAAATTGAATCCTTTCTTCCACGGGAGGTTTAAATTCCCAATATGAATTTTTTATATCTTTTCGAACTTGATAATCATTTCCAAATGATTTCATTTTTCCTCTCAAAATTTCCAATATTTATCGGATGGATCCATTTGATAATGTTGAAATTCTTGATTCATGAAATCATGAATTTGTAAAGTTAGTTGGGATCAACTAAATCATCTGATTCGTAAACAAACCATTCCTTTATCTATCTCATCTTGCGGAGTGCAATGATGTGATGAAGTTGAATTGCACATTCTTCAAATGATTCATGTAGATAGGCCTATTTATACATATATATTATATTTTAGAATGAATATTGAATGTGTAGATTAACAAATGTAAATAGATGGAATGTAGGATTTAAATGAATGGAATTATAGTAGCTTCCTATAAAGAACATTTTATACATATATTTTAATAATAATAATAATAATATTGTCACAGGAGTGCAAAGTATTTCGAACAATTTCTCAACAGTTTGCATCACACAAACAAATAATAATACGCTCTATCTGCCAGTGGGTCACAGCTAATATAATCAATTTAACTGGCCTATCTCGAAACAGATAATAAATATAATAAATAATAATAATAATCAAATAATAATCTAATTAATCATGATGGCACAGTGAGTAAGGTTGAGTAAAAGTAGTAACGCAGTATCAAACAATATTTAATAATATTTCGCAATATTACGACACAAAGTATAAGTTTATTAAAATATAAAATATAAAGTTTTAAAAGTAAAGTATCATTATATGGTACACTGATCCTTAAATATGATTGGGAATTAAAAATTTAAGAATATTATGGGATTCATCTAAACTACGTATATATCCGTCATGTGCCATAAACATATGATTTACATTTTTCTCTGATTGATAGGTCGTTCTTTGCCAGAAGATATGCCTGAGGGTGAAGACAAGACATAGTCACCTTATAGGTATTGAGTTTTTCCAAAAAAGATAATAAAGAAAGTGATTCATTTCAGTATTTTATTTTATACAAATTATTTGAACATGAGGCCTGACCCACGTAGGCACGTAATACTGAAATATTTTATTTGGTGTCTATCCAAAGCCCAATTTTAATAATATATTTTTCTGTGTTAATTATGCTTTGGGTAAATACATAACGAATACATTAATTCTCCAAAATATTTGGTGTATTTAGAAGATAATGATTTTTAACTAAAATCATGAAAAAATGGTATTTACTACACGAGTAAAATGGAATAGAAATCAGTCTCAAAAAGATTAATTCTGGAGCGGTGTAAAAAGGGCATTAGAGGTTATTGTAAGATATGGTAAGGGTAGCAAGTGATAGAAATCAGGGGAAAGCGAAATTTGGTGATATCCCAAGAGGTACTTATACAAATTTAATAATATTTCTTACGGTTTTTCAATAATTAAAATATTTGGTCGTAATAATATAATATAATAATGTACTTTTTATTTTTATTTTCAGAAATTCTTAAGGGTAAATTAAATTTCTCCTACTCTATAATTTTCGATGGTAGCATAAATATTTAATAAAATGGTCCATAAATCTGCTCAGAAAAGTAAAAGTAAAATTGATTAAAAGATAATATATATAATCACGCCTAAAATATAGCTTGTTAAAAATATAATTTTGATGGGAAAAAAATAATATGAATTAGCAACAGGATTTGTTGCCGTACATGAATTAGATATAATTCAGATATTTATCCTGAAATATTGTATTTTTCTATACTTGTTTTGAATGTTCAAGAAAAAAAAGCAGTGCTGGATTTCCTTTGGAGAATGGGGAATGCTAAGTATGTTGATGAACGAGTTGTACTTGTTGAGTAGGTTAACGAATTCATTTTATAATAAATTTATTAATTTATTATTTATTATTATTAATATTATTGACACTATTAGTACAACACATACAATTCATTCCTGGACAAAGATTACGATGATATTACTATTGGTCAAGATTTGAGTCATTATTATTATTTTTTTCCATAATTCAAAAATATTATGCAAATAATAATAACAATTATTATTTATTTATTATTTATTATATTGGAATTAAAGGATACTCTTCCGAGAAATATTGATGCTTGATAAATTACATAAATTATTTGGAACAAAGATAACACCTATATTTTTATGTTAAATCATAGGAACATAATAATTGGACTTCAAAAAGGGTAATCCTAAAATACAAAATATGATAAAATAAAAACTCAAGCTTGTAAACGTCCCAGACCCTGAACCCTAGTTTGTAATTAAAATTTTTTTATTAAATAAAATAAAATAAAGGATTAACTTGTAAATGATATTTTAATTTTATCTTTTGATTCAATTATTAGCTTCCTTGCTTGGTTAAACAAATTATTTTTGTGTAAAAAAAAGCAAAATACTATATTGTGACGCGTTTGAGATAATAAAAATATTTATTCAGGATATATTAATTAATTAGAAAAAATTAAAAAGTATTCATAGTTTTAAAGTCACATCAGAAAAATTTGACTTCTTTATAATGAGTGTTGATAAGCTTATACAATTTTTATTATTTTAACTCATGTAAAAATAACATTATCACTAGCTATATATAAGAAATTCGAGCATATTTTGCTGGATCTAGAGAGCCAACCTCTTTTTCTTCCCAGAGGAAACGGGGATGTATGTCAATGTTATTGTCAGTATCATTAAACAAATTCCGCTTAGAGGGTTGTGCGTATTGCATCAACCATGAGGCGAGTATTGCCCATGTTTCAGTAGATGTGAGTTGAAAAATTGGACTAGACTGAAAACCGCCTCCGGCTAAAATTGCGAACAGAAATTAACAACAACATACACAAACTGTAATGCAATAGAGATCAAAATCTTCAGCTACTCACGGTTGAAACCTACTCTGAACAAACACTCTGCGGCCAGTTGCCGGTAAAGCTGCTGCGCGACGTCAGCTTAAATAATTAAAAAAATAAAAGATTGCCTTGAGATTCAATCGTAGAAATTTTGCAAAATGCAATGTTAATACTTACTTTGACTAGCAATCGCATTCAACAGCCTATTTATGGAAGTACTCAATGATCCCGTCAGCGCATCATAGAGGATCATATGTCCCATTTGATTGAAAATAGTTGGCATCGCATCTGATGGAACCATTTCAATGAAGGCCCTTATAACACCTTCCAATCTCACATTATGAAGACAAAGCTCTGGGTTATATCAACAAATATAGAGCTCTAGATCATATTTATAATGATAGAGCTCTAGGTTATATTTATTAAGGTAGAGTCTGGATCATTGTTTATGATAGTAGAGAAATAAAATGTTTCCATCAAGGCTTCCGGGACACTTCTTAATAATGACGCTAGAATAGAGTCTCCCATATAGGTATTAAAGAGTGGATATATAAATGTACACAATGATTGAGCTCTTTTTGCAACTGAAGCATCTGTAACAAGATTAAATGGGCTCCAAGCAACCGGAGTCGATTCATTCGCTAAGAATCCTAAGATAAAGATTATAATGATTACGGAAAATACGAGTAAGCGCATTAGGTGATAATATAGATTAAAGGTTATTTTATTATATTGAGAGTGGAAAAAGTGTAAACGTTTAATAACATGTCTTCATCAAAGTCGTGCGATATTTTAAAGGTCAAGGACCTGAAAAGCTTTACCATATTTGAATCGTTTAAATGAATTGTATCCATCATTTTCTCATTGAAAATTTATTGAATTTTATTCATATGGGCACATTTTAATAAGTAAAACAACTATATTGAACATTAGTAAGAAGAAATAAAATAGGTTGGTAAATCGATTGATTAGGCAGTGGAACAATTGGTTAGGGTTGCTGTATTAGGAATAGCCCAGAACATTTAATAGATATCAGCACTGCTTGAAATAGTTAATCGAATTGACAATTCCAAAACATTTAATAAATTCTGTAAATAAAGAAATTCGCACTATAGATATCAGCACTGCTTGAACTAGTTAATCGAATTGACAATTAATTCTCATCACAGTTAAATCCTTTCCTCCGCGGGAATTTTCAATTCCTCATATAAATGTTTTACATCGCAAGTTTCCCTTTTCGAGCTTGATAATTATCCTCAAAATTTCCAATTTATCGAAACTAACATTTAGATCCATTGAAATTCTGAATTTGTCAAGTTAATTTGGACCAAATCATCAGATTTATCATAATCATCTGATTTATCATCATCATCTCATCATTACCATTACTATTAATGCTTCAAAAAGTTCTTTGGAATTACTCTTCTTATTAGCGAATAAACAAAACATTCCTTTATCTTTCTCATCCGTGGAGAGTAATGATGAAGTTGAATTGCACATTCTTTCGATGATTCACTTAGGGGGCCTATTTATATATAGATATATATATGTATATTTTATTTTAATTTACATGGGAATGCAGGTTTGAATGTAAATAAATAGAATTATAATAATTAAAAGAATTAAAATAATAATAATAATAATAATAATTAAAGATTACATACCACAATTCGGACAATTTCATCATATAATAATGATTTATAAATAATTCATTAATTATAATAAATTATTGGATAAATAATAATACGTAGAAATAACAAAAATTGTTATATGAAAACCAGGAAAAGCTACAAAAAAAATAAATTAAAATAAATTAAATCAATAAAATAAATTAATAAAATAAATAAAATAAATTAAATTAAATTAAATTAAATTAATAATAAATTAAATAAATAAATCGGAGAAAATAAAATAATTAAATAAATTAAATAAATAAATCAGTGAAAATAATAATTAAATTAAATTAAAATGAATAAAATAAATTAACTAAATAAAAAATAAAATAAAATAAATAAAATAAAATAAATTTCACTATTCAATTCTTTAACAAACACTGATAAATGTTTCACCCATTATTTACTATTATTTTTCATTGTAGCTTCCTATAAAGAACAACACGTTGGATATTTTAATAATAAAATAATATAATTACATTTAATAATAATTAATAATTATAATAAAAATTAATGAATTACGAATTGAAAAAAGTTTATCATGAATATTATAACTTAATTCATAACTCATCGAAGCAACATGTGGTATTATTGTATTGTCCAAAGATAGTCATTCCCCCTTCACATTATTCTATGATCCTTAAACTCGGCAACAATATGATATAACTAAATTTCTTAAAGTGGTATGTTGCTTTATTTATTTATTTATTTATTTATTTATTTTTAACCAATGGAGCCTTGCTTCAATACGTTTATTTATTTGCAAAATTGGATCTATTCTACTTGTTGCTGCTTTATTTATGATACTTGAAAAAATCATCTGTCATGGTGAAATGTTTAACGTTATAATATTAGCCATACAGTTTAAGAAGTTTAAGAAGGTTTGATAATGCATTGTTTTAAAAGTAAAAAAGCTCAAGGCAAGATTTAAATATTTAATTATAAATTATTACAATTTTTTATAAGTTAATAGTGCGGTGTTGGATATTTGGAAAATATTAGTGCCACCTTTAATGTCAACGCTATTTATTTTTTATTTTGGCAGTGAAATTGTCTGTAAACAATCCATAATTTTATTCAATCAAGGATCATTGAAAGATATTATTTTTTATTATTTTTTATCTTTTATTTAATTTGCCTCTCAAAATAAATTTGGCGTTATCTTTATTTTATTATTTTATTTAACCTTTTTTTTTTATTATTAAACAAATAATCAAATTTTAATCATTTCAAATTTCAAATTTAAAGATTAAGATTATAACACTTTGATTATCAACCAATTCTATGTATCTAATAAAATATCATATTAAATTTTCTTTAACTTTATTCCATTAATTTTAACATTAATATTTTTGGTCAAATGAGTAAGAGAAACTAAAGAAAATAAAAGAAAAGTAATCGGAATTTTTTCAAAAAAAAATTTTTTTCCGTCTTTCTCAATTACTATTTTCCGTTGTATCTAAATAAATAAACAAATATTAAAAAAAAAAATTCAATAATACAAATAAATACAAAAAGAAAATATTATGTACGTAGAGGAGGATGGTCCGGGAGAATAATATCTCTCCATTCAGCTTGGTAGCATACACAGGTGTCCTTTTTGTGAAAAAAATCAAATAAATTAAAAAATAAATATCAATAAATAAATAAATAAAAAAACTAAAATTTATGATTATTATTTACTGCTGGTTTTGTTTGTTTCCACGAAGCAAAGCAATCTTTATGTACATTATTTCCACAGCCACACTGGCACCTAACCAAATCTTCTCTGTTATTCATAAGTACAAAACTAATTATTGTAATATAATATATTAAATTGATTTGATTTGATAGATTAATTTGATCACAATATTTAGATATAATACATACCAAATTGGACAGTTGTCACCTACACCTATTGGTCTACGGCGTTTTTTTGATGCAATTTTTTCTTTAAGTTGATTAATAAAACTTTTGTCTGGCTGCTCATCAGGAAAAAAATAAATAAATTAATAATTTTTTGAAAAAATAGATTACAAACTATATATATTGAATAAAAATTTTATACCAAAGTAATTTTAGGAGAATTATTAAAAATCGATTTTAATTCTTTTGATAGCAGTGCTTTCTGGTAAATAAGCTTGCTTTTCGGATCTACATTCAAAACTTTTATGAATACAAAGAGCTAATATAAAAATAAATCAATATTATAATCAATATTATGAAAAATATATAAATATCAAAAATTTAAAATTTTTCTTACAAGATGTTTACATTGAAATCCTAATAAATAATGACAAAATAAAAATTATGATTAATATGTAAAATGAATTTAAATCAAAATTTTACGAGATTTTTTATAATTAGAAGAAAAAATTGAATTTACCTTTCCGAAAATCAGGACAGGAACATGACAGAGTATTTGTAATAACAATTGTGTAAACCTAAAGGAAAGAAGTAAAGATATAATATATTATTAATGGCAAAAACTTTGTTTTACATAATTAATTTATTCTACATACACATCCAGTCTTTCCTAAAATTGTGTATTTTCGTCTTGTCTCATTGATTTCCTTACAGTCTATTAGATACATTAGTTGAGTTACAGCTCGTTCAATTCTTTTTTTAGTGTTCTGCATCAAATTAGAATCAAAAATATATATGTATATATTAGATATAAATATATATATAAATTTATACAACCCCTAGTTTAAATTAAACTATATAAATTAATACTAACTTTATTACAAACTTGTTTAAATTTTGCTGCCCTTTTCTCCTTATTTTTTCTTTTTCTTTTAGTAGCTGATGAACCACCTCCATTTTTGACAGCTTTCTTTTTTCCTTTATCAGTTGAAAAACTGTTTTCATTTTCGGCTACCTTTCTTTTCTCTAAAGCAGTAGATGAACCTTCTCCGAAATTATTATCCATCTTGTTGAGAAAATATAAATTATTATTAGTAGAAATCATTAGTAAAAGTAAAAAAGAATTTGTTGGTAAATAGGATATTAAATAATAAATAATATTATAAACAAAGTTCAGTTTCAAACGGTCATGTAAATAAGAGAATTTATACATATACATAATTCAATATTTTCGTTAAAAATGTAAAGATTATGTAAAAATAGTGAAAATAACAATGAGAAACAAATTAACAAGGAAGCAAGCAAGTGAAAATGAAAGAAGGAAGGCAAAAATAATATTTAAAATTTTTTGAAATCTTGAAATAAAACAACATAAACCTTGTTTTTGATTTTAAAAGACTACCATTGTGCTATTTTTACTAGAAATATCATCTAAATGATGAATATAATCAAAAAAACAAAAATATTCTTACTTTTTAATTTCCCAACACGAGAGAGGTGAATGTAAAAAAATTTAGAATGGAAGAAAGGATAGAAATCGCAACACAAAGATCAAGTGAAGACCGACAGATCACTTGCTATAAATCATGATTAGTAATAGGTGATAATTGTAAATCAATGATCTCTTTATTTTTTAAATTAATAATTTGATTTGAATTATACTAAAAATAATCTCTCACATTTTCAAATTATATAAAGATTGAAGTAATTTTTGTTTGAGATTTATTTATTCTGCCCGATTTAGATCAGTATTGAAAAAATCCCCATAAACGCTGTAAATGTTCTGTGGATACATTTTATCATTTAATTTATAACAGTTGGACCGTCATCGTAATACATCTTGTCTAGATAACATTTTGAAATCAAATTTAACATCATATCAGTTTGATCTTACATCATTAAATATATATCAATCATTAAACAGGTATCATGTCTTGGTCAGCAAAGTACATAATTCCACTAAAGCTATAAAGATCACTCTCCATTGTAAATTCATTTCTTCTAAACACCCTCAGTTTAATATACGGAAACATTATTGTTTTTGTTATTAGAGTTTAAAAATTAAATAATTAGCTAATTTACATAAAACAGGAATCTATTCTTACATTTGATGAATCAAGATCACGATTTTTCATTGACTATTTAAATTACAATGAACTAAGAGTTTTCATGTAAAATAACAAAACTTTCTATTATTTGTTTTGATAATAATGTTGTTTTGCGTGGAAGGATTTTTTGAAATTCCAAAAATCTAGGGATGCAATAATATTCTTAATCTGAAATATAAAAAAATGTGTAAACAATAATAAAAAAAATATCAGCAATAAGTCTATAATTTTCATAGTTGTTTTTAATTTAGATAATATAAGTAAAAAGGAACATACCGATTTAACAAAATCCAAAATATCATATCTAAAATCGATTAATTCCTTCAAAACAACAACATCACAAATCTTATTCCCCCTCCCGTTCGTCCATCGTGTCATTTCTATTTCTTAATGTAGCTGAATGCAAAGTGTAATATTCACTATTAGCTATGTGTTAAAAATTCATAAGTTATCCATTGATTATTTACCTGAGATTCTTCGATGACCCATCAATATTGGCATTCTCACCCGCTAGACCAAGTTCCAAACTTTTTTTAATAAATTGTTCTTTAGTGTACATTGACATCATAACCGGAATTTATAATATGTTAAGGGCAAATTTTTGTTGAGTTACTTTTATATAATATGATCATATGGTTTTGCCTATAAATAAAAATAAAAATATTGATCAACATTACATTAAGGTGATTGCACTTATAATTGATTTTAAAATGTAAGCCGGGCCGTTATCAGGATTTCTCCAAGTATTGAAATAAATTTAATAATATGCTAATAAAAAATTACATAGAGTACATACATCATTTGCTTTAGTGATTATTCTTCAATCTGTTGAAGAAATGACTTGAACATTCATGAATTAATAAATGGGTTTATGTTAGAAGAACCCACAACAAAGAGACGTTGCTATATTTATATATCGCGTCTGCAGAATTCATATTTTCACTAAAATTCTGACATGGCCAAAATTTATCAGCGAGTATCTCAATTTTATCTAATTTGAGCTTCAAAACTATATATAAATCGCGATCTCAGTTATGCCTGCTTTGTCGATATTTAAAAGATGTTAATAATAAATAAAGATAATAATAATAATTTTTTTTAAATGATAAGTGAGGTCTCCTCTTTATTCGTTTAATAAATGTAAAATATTATTACAATTGACAACAATAAAAATTAAAAACCTGACCGCCACCCGTCTCAAAGTCAGTAGGTCACAACCCCACTGTTGTCTAAAAACATGAAATCAAAAAAAGACGTTGCTGTCCTAAGATAATAATAATAATAAATCTTTACCTTATAAAAAGATGCTAACCAATCCGGAATGCTTTTATAAACATTACAGCTAATAAAGTTCTTAATACAAATGGTCTATAACGACAAAGTATTATTTCTTTTTAAACCAATTTATCTAAATATTTTTGTAACATGCCCAGGCTTTATTATTTCTGTACCATGTATAAACTTGAGTTGTCTCATTAACCCATTTTATATGATCACTTCATTTAAAATATATATATACATATATATATTAATAATAATTAAGATAATTAAATATTTTAGTACTATACTGTTTAAAATATATATATATTTAAAATAAAATATTGATAAAAAAAAAATAAAATATACCTTGTATCAGAATTCGAATCAAACATTTTCGTGTCATTCTTTCAGAATGTCATCCAAAGGAAGCGATCGAAATTGCCAGCATAACTACATAACTTAACTGCATTGTGTGATCTTATTGAGTTCATCGCTTTATAATTATAAATTATAATAAATAAATATATATATAATATTAATAAGAAATCAAATCAATTAGAATATTTTTTTTTAATTTTTTCAACAAACTCCCGTCCTAATTCGAGTCTATCCATTGCAAGAGTGTAAGACTCAACGAAATTAATTCTGTGGAAGCACCGTCTAAATTAAATTAAATTAAATTAAATTAAATTAAATTAAATTAAAATAAATAAATAAATAAATAAAATAAATAAAATAAAATAAAATAAAAATAAATAAAATAAAATAAAATAAAAATAAATAAAATAAAATAAAATAAAAATAAATAAATAAATAAATTAAATTTACCCTTTGGAATATCTTCATATGTTGTTCTTTTCAATTCCTTTATCGAATGAATTGAAATTAATGAATTTAATTAATTAATTAATAAATAAATAAAAAAAAAGAAATAATAAAATAATAAAATGAATAAATTACTTACCATTAAGTGGAAGAGGTGCGAAATGAAACCAAGTAAGTGAAGGTGAAATTACTTGTTCTAACGCGTCAATGGCCGAAAGATAGCTCAGCCATGACTTTTTAAAATTATTGAATGCTAAATCACTCTTCTATTTTCTTGGCCTATTGATATATAACACGCGCAGCTACATAAATAAATAAATAATAATAATGAATAATTAAATGAGAATGATAAAAAATAAAATATAAACAACAAATAATGATTAAATAATTAAATAAAATATATCATCTCTAAATTCTTTACGAGAAATATAATACGAATAACTAATCATCGAATAGTTAGGTGATTCGGATGAAATATGATTTCGAACATGAAATTCTAGTATTTGTTTCATATCTTTTCAAAGATCCAAAAATGGATATTGTTAAAGTTTTATACTTTGTTTTCTTTTACATATTACGGACGAAGATTTGCTTGCTGTCAAAATATTAAAAATAATTCTCATTATCATTAACTCACTAATTATATACACCTATGACGTTGATCCGGAACTTGCCATCATTGCTTTATATGCTTCATCAAACATGTCTATTTTTAATGAATTACTGAAAATCATTGAACAGAGGTTTGATATCAGATCACAACCTTCCGGACTTTAATTTAAATGTATAGTATAAATGTACAAAGGTTAGTAGAATGCACAGTTATAAATGCTAATAACAATATTATACGATATTATATTAAAAAAAAAATATTAAAAATGAAAATTACATGTTCATCCTTAAATGATCCCAAAGCAAGTGTACAAAATTTAATTGCATAAAAATGTTATTGGCAATTCAAATAGAGAGTTACTACATTTCTACAGTAACCAGTTAAATTTCCTGATAAATAATCTTGTGATGGGACCATTGGGTTACTGGCGTAAGGTGGAAGTATCATTACATTTGCTGTATTTAATTAGAAATTAAAATATAAAAATAAATAATAATAATAAATTAAACAATTAAAAATAAATTTATAACAATAAATAATAAATAATAAATAAATAAGTAAATAAATGAATAATAAAATAAATAAAAAATAATAAAAATACTCACAAAAAGCTGCCCCATCTCGAATATAATTCTTTCTATATTTACGTTTTTTCGGTAATTGTTTACCATGAAGAAATAAACTTGAAGGGGTTTCTAATAAGAATTGAATATATTGTTGAAGGTGTTTAATAAATCCCGAAACAAATAATAATCTACCAAATTTTGAATGAGATTTAGTTGGCATGATCATTAAATGTGGATTACTATTATGTAAAAATTCAAATTCCTCGTCCTCCCATACTTAAATCCGTCAATCATTCCATCTTCGCCGTTATTGATCTTGCTGTTGTCGTCGTCAATTCGATTGTTTTTGTTTAAGGTTAACTGTTGATTTGGAATATTCAGATTGTTCAGATACACATTTAGGAATTATGTGTACAAAGATTTGACATACTCATTGATACCCTTAGATCTCTCTAATTTCCACAATTTGACATCTATAAAATACTGTGGTTTTAATTTTTTCACGGTAGTTGTGATATTTCCAATATTTCCTATAATCATTTTTTAATGGAAGATTATTTTTGTAATTGAATTTGTTTAGCCACAATTAAATTAACCTTTTGTATCATGATCATGAATTATGAATAAAAAGATCATCACCATCATAACCTTGAATTATATAAAAAAATAAAATAATTGAATTATTAATTTAATTTTTAGATTTTAACATGAGATCAAATTATTTGAGGTATACTACATATGGATAGACTAACCTGACTAACAATTTCGGCAACATGTGATACCATAGTTCCAGAAGCTGCTCTAATACTTTCGATTTATAAATATTATCAAGATCACCCAAAATGCCAGCAACTAAATTTAGAACGGAATGGATTCCAAACTCGATATCAACTTTATCCCCTCGACCGAAATTTTCCACCTACGAGATTTTTCGGATCCTCGTACAAAAATAAATAATAATATTTAATTAATAAAAATAAATTTATAAATTATTTATAAATATAACTGTATATATTTAATACGTAATTTTTTTTCATTCATGAATAAAGAGGAAATTTCATTAAAAAAACAAAAGAAAAAATATAAATAATTATATATTACCTTCATGTCTATGTGGTTCAATGAAATGATTACTTTAGATCCTTCTCTAGCTCCAAATTTACCTCTACCGCGCCCTTCCACCACATCCACCACCATGATCTCGCTGCAACTTCCTCTAAGTCCTCCCCACGTCCAGTGTCTAATAGTCTAATAAGAAGAGTAACGCGGAATTAATTAAATAATTCGAATTTACACTATTATTATAATATTTTAATTTTCAATTAAGAATTTTTATTACGCGTGTGATCAGATTTTCTACATTAGTAGATCACATGCTATGTGACCTCACACGCATCAAGAACTCAGCACAATACAAATTACTTATTGCTTTTTTTTAAATGCAATTATTCAATCGAAAGTATTCTTCATTAGAACATAATAATAAGAAAAATGGAAAAAGGGAGAAAGTTGATTTTGGGAATTTGAAAAATTCAGATCCCTATATATATATACACATATATATATATAATATTAATGAAAATGACCATACTAATATAAATTTATTCAATCATCACAAATTATGTTAATTAATTATGTTAAAGTTTCACTAGAATTTAAATTTAATTAACCAAAGAGATCAAAGGTGAATGAGCATCTCGATTAATTCGAAGAATTGATGCTGTTGTACGAAGCAGATTCCGAAGCTAAATCGAATGAAGGTAAAATTATATATATATATCTATTATATTATTTTTATTTATAATATTTATAGTAGTTTCATTTAATTTTCCATTCCCAATACTATTTATTTAATAAGAGAATGTTTAACTTTGTGTATACGGGTAAATCGGGATTTTGCAATAAAAGTAATTTTATCTCGAAACCAAGTGATGATGGATGGTGGCAAAGTACTAATGAAGATGGCACACGTGGTGGATTGATCAAATTCTTTTTATTAAATCCCGACGAGGTAACAAAATCGCCTTCATTTTAATACTCCACGTTTTTTTAACATATTTAGCATAAACTAATTAATTAATTTATAATAAAAAGTATGAGGTTGAATAACAAGAAGTTCATGAAGCTGAATCAGAAGAGCATCATGAACTTTTTATAATCATGCTGCAGGAGTGCCTAATAAGATTTCATTTGAGGAAGGACACATCATTACCGATATTGTATTTTGTATCTGAAGATTGGTGGCAGGGTACAGAAGAAAAATCTATCAATTATATCAAACTGTCCATACAAAAATGGGCAAGTTCTAAGGTAGTTGTATATCTTGCTCACAAGCTGATTAAACTTGGTCTGCAGAGCTTATCATACAATGCATCAAAGGATTTTTGAAAAATATTTCGTTCATTCTTAAAAGCTATCTCATCAACAAAAAAACATTTCTTTACAGAAGCTGGAACTGAAACTTGACCGATATGAATTATGAAATATGATCCCTGAATAAGTTATGTGGCAGCGAAGAAAATGGTAGAATAAAGCAATAACGATAAAAGCAATAACGATAACAACAACAACAACAACGTCAATAATAATCGTATGTTAGTGGAAATGACAGATTAATCTTCAAGACATGACACTCAATTTGAAGGATCATTTTCTGATGATTCATATATTTCTTATCTGCCATCTTCATTGCATCCACTTCATGAAATCAATCAGAATGTCATTCAATAACATCATCCAAATAATGCAAGAGTTACATCAAAATCTCTCACAACATCAAATCAAAGAACTTCCGAGAACAGTCTGGAATGTCGTTCAATGACTTTCCCATAATTTTATAAAAGTTGCAAATTGAATCATCAAATTCTCTTTCAACTTTAGTTCGACACCTATTGATACAAATAATGGGAATATGAGTAATATGATGAGTCTCGAAATACAAGTAAATAATATTTTTATTTATTTATTTAATTTTTTTTTTGGATTTTCGATATACTGATTATCCAATCAAATTCTTTTTTTTCAGGGTTCTATTATTATTAGTATTAACAACAATTCACCATCATGTTGAAGTTTTCATTTTATATTTGAGAATGTTATTGGAAATTCTTAACCTGAAATGAAAGTAACATTTATGTCGTCATCATCAACAATATCATTTGTATCAGGATCTAAAAGAAATCATGATGATTATTAGATGAAGTGCGATACCTTTGGGCTGTGTTCAAATCTATTGAAAATTACATGTGGCAGGTCGTAGTAAAGAAAATTTATGTTGATGGGATTCATGTACCAAAGAAGAGGGAGGTAGTGATGAATTAATAGAACATTTGTGCTTAGGTCATTTGAGGACACGGGATAATTGTTGTAAATGGCAAGGTTATTATTTAATATTTCAAACATTTGAAGAATTAATCGGACATCTTAGTGAAGTTCATATTGAAGTCAGTATATATGTTATTGGGAAAGGTGTGATCGAGGATATCTATTTAAACAACGTGGCTTTATTATACATTTGATTCAATTAAATCAAATGACCACCAAGCATCAACAATAACTCAAAATAAAGACTTCATCACTTTTAGATTGTTGCGATTTAACAAATCTATATATTATTAATAAAAATAGGTTTAACTTCACTCGTTTATGTTTTAACAAAGACCTAATAGTTTAAAATTTTTTACATTTGAATAATTTGAATAACGGGAAAAGTATTGATATTTATTTAAAGATAATTTAGTAACATCGTTTCATCATATTCAAAAAAATGAATCAGATATTGAGTCTTATTCATACAAGACAAAAAAAAATCAAAATCTAAATAATCTCCAGTTTAGTAAAATAATAAAATTTATAAATATCCAGTATCTTTATTTTAGGATTAATTTATGAACCTGACTACTAGAAATTTTAAATTCCTGATCATCTAAATTTTTTTTAAAAAAAAATTAAATTGTGAATAAGAAAATTTCACAATTTTATTTTTTCGCTCAATTTTGAAAATTTTTTCATATTTTAAAATGTTCTTTGTTCAATATAATTTTACTTTAAAATTATAAAAATATTATCCAATGAATAAAACAAGGACATTATTCAAGGGGAGAAGAATGAATTGCAATAATGAAATAGTAAAGATAGTAACAATAAAAAAAAAAGATATGAATAAAATAATGGGAAAAATAATAAAACAATAATAAAGAATCTATAAAGATTGTTAGTCAGATAAATCAAAATAAAGAAATGCAAAAAAGTTTCGTAATAAGAAGTCAATTCACCCTGAGGTCTTTCAATTCAAGAACAATAAATAGAATATTAAATTAGACCAAAAACAATAACATTATTAAAAACGAAAGTTAGTATTAATATATTCATTGTTTCGGCTGTGCATTGATACTATTAATGTCAAAGAATCCTGTTTGATTATTGTATCTAGCATAAATATCAAAGAGTAATAAATAATTCTAAATAAGCAATACTCACCAAGGACATTTTGAAAAAAAAATTGACCATCACACTTCGATCTAAAGAACAATAAATGTTTGTGATAAAATCAGTAATGGTAATAAAAAATGTTAGTAAAATTTAGTGTTAGGAATCGTGAATACAAATTCGCGAATAATCGGACCTTGAATACAAAATCATAATTGTGAATAATCGTGAATAATCGTTGAATAATTAATCGCTGAATAATCGTGAACAATCGTGAAGAATTGTGAATAATTGTAAGCGATGAACAACGAAGAATTTTTGATACAAACAATAATCAACAGAAGATTTTTTATATTTTTTGACTTTGCTTATGATTTGAAAATATAAAGAAATTTTTTACTAAAATATTTTTAAGATATAAAGAAAGGTTTTGTTCTTAACTACAAAATAATATATGTTTTATTTCAGTAGTATCGATATTTGCAGAGATATTTGCATTTAAAGTTGAAAGTTCGTAAAAATTTCTGCTATAAATTTTTTGTAATTCTGACTAGAATTATGAAAAATTATGAAATATATATTATTTTGTAGTAGAAAAAATTCTTTGTTGTATTAAAAAAATTGTGAATAATTGATAAATAATCACGATCACGAATAATTACGAATAATCGACGAATAATTAGCGAATAATCACGAATAATCGACGAATAATCGGCGAATAATCGCGAATAATCGGTCAACGAATTTTCGACGAATAACCGGCGAATAAACGATGAATAATCGGCGAATAATCGGCGAATAATCGTGACGAATAATAGAGTACAAATATACACGATTCCTAACACTAAGTAAAATATAAAAATCATTATAAAAGAAAATTGTTAATATGAATAAAAAAAATGTTAGTAGAAATCAAAGATCGTTTGTAAAGAATTTCTAATAGAAATAAAAATATTAAGAAAATAAACGTTAGTAGTCAAAAAATGTAGAAATTGTTATCATATAAATAAAGAAAATTGGAAAATAGTAGTAAAATATTAAAAAAGGAAAACGTTAATAATTATTATAGATAAAAAATCATCAATAATATAAGAAAATATTAGTTAAAATAAAATATAGAATTATTAGAAAAAGATCGTTAGTATTACTATAATCATTATCATTGCTATCATATAATTATTTCTATCATTACAGTTATTATTAAAATTATTCAAGATCATTAATTTCATTTACAACCAGAAGAGATAAGTAACTTAATTTCTAATTTTTGAAACTGTCAGAATAGAGAAGTAGTAAAGCGATTGTTTAATTTATTTGGTGAAATTATTGATAATAATCTTAATTACTGCATTTTATATTTAGAATTATTTCAGAATAGAAAAAAATAAGAAAACTTGGTGTTACGTTTCAATTATTTTATTTTATTAAATCAGAAATTTCAGATATGCGTGAAGAAAATGCATCCCGAAGGTAATGATGAATATGCGAGTGTGGACGAAATTTTAGAGTCTAATAGTTTCTATTTACGTATACATAAAATTATAACAATAATCGAAATTTTGATAATAACGAATGCGAACCGATTTTGTGATACCCTTCCACCTGCCTACTATAACTACTTCTAATAATTTCAAACGCATTCTTGGGCTTCAATCAGATAATTAAATCAAAGATTTGGGGAAAGAAAGATTACTGGATTTATTTTATTTCATTTATTCAATTATAAATATATCAAATTTCGTCTTCATAATAAAATCCGAAGTTGCCTAAAAAATATTTAGATGATGATAAAAATGTCTTATGGTGGTTAAATCATGCAACTTGTTCAAGACTTGTTTGCGCGGTGTCAAAAGTTAATAATATTTTAGTAGAATTGGTATTCCGCTTGATAATTGGTCTGGTGGTGATGGTGGGAAAATTTAGAAGATGTCACGGGTTAGTGCTGCTTCTGAGGTAGGTTGGAATCCTGTTCAAAGGGGATTAGTATTTTTCTGAAAGGATTTAGTTTGTTGGAAATCATTTCCTTTGTGCCTGATATGGATGTGAATGTGTTTTAATCATATATATAGGGTGTGTCCACATGTGGTTACAGGACATCTTTTATTAGTATCAATTGTATCGCGCATTACACATATTAGGTTATATTTACCGGAAAAACTCAGATTATCCAACTGTCAAATTAAGAGATTATCAAATTTGACTATGTTGATTTTATACGTAAACCGTTTAATATTCTAAAAATTCTTTGTTAGGTTAACAGTGTTGCTTCATATTTTGATTAATAACTAAACGAAAGAATTTTAATATCATTTTGTTATAATGATAATTAATGAATGAATTCTATAATTTTGATATTAAATTCTATAATTTTGATATTGAATTCTATAATTTTGATATTGAATTCTATATGGCAACAATCAAAAAAAAAAAGGGATATTATCTACTTATCATATGCAAATTCATGTAAGATATCCTCAAAAAGAACGCGAAAAAACCAGTTTTAAAGTAAATCGGCTGATCGAAAACATATTGGGGAATATTAACCATGCTTCATTGCCAAAAAAAGTCCCGGAGATAAGGAAATGCCCCGATCGTAATTACATAAATTCCTAATTTTCCTGAAATTCCCATTGGAAATTGCTTTGATTTTTATATTCCAATTTACTAGAGATGAGCAGTCATGAAAGTACGGGTAGTAAGAGAATTTCCTCTAAAACATGATTATTAATACTTATTGATACATTCTCTTCAATTTTCTCCCCACTCCACGAACAAATCCTTAGCAAATTCATCAACAGCTCAAGATATGCCAATGGATAGTAGCATTCTTGATGGGATAACGGAAAACAAAACTACATTCGAATATCAGCATGATTTGTGTGAATCTATTCCTGGGCTTTATCGATTGCTGGATTTATGCAAAGATGAAGGTTCCAACGGACTTGGTAAGGAATCTATCTTGTTCGAATTTTTTATTATCAATTATTCCGCTTATAAAACTCTTAATAATCGAAATTTCAGTTGATAAGATAATCATATCTCAGCAAGACGTTAAGCACCTTTGCAATAAGATCGTTCCAAATAGTTTTAAGTCTATCTCGAAGATAAATTACGAAAAGTTGAATTCACGATCAATTCGGCTTGTAGGGTGCTACGGCCGCAATGAACTAATCGCAAAGTTTTTACTCACAAAAAATATTATAGATCAGAAAAGGTAAGTTTCCTATCTTTGATTATTTGATTGATTATTTGTTTGTTCATGTAAATAATCATGCCCTTCTTTAAACGTTCTTTCTAGTTATGAATCGATTATGCTATATTTGTCTGCCGATAGTCATTCGCGTGACTCTATACCATCCCTCCGGCCAGGAATTTATCTCCAACAAGCTTTATCTGCTGGGAAGATGGAAAGTATGGATCACCTTTTTTTGGTGGTTCATTGGAGCGAAGATGGTTGTTACGATGATTCGACATCTTCGTATAGAAAGAAAAATATGACAAATCTACATAGGTACCTTACGAAATTGACGGATCATCAAATATGTTTAATGAGTGAACACGATCTTGAAAGTATAGATTGGCAAATGATCTCGAATGAAGAAATTTGTGACGATAGTGAGGACGACGACGAGGAAGATGGCGTGTGTTATGATTTTGAGGTAAAAAAGAGTCAGGAACAGAAGGAGGATTTCGAAATTTTCCCCGGATTTAAGGTAAGTTAGAGATTTTGTATAATTATCAATTAATTATCAGAATTAGTTTATATTTTAATTACCGGCTCTTTTCAAGATTAATATTTCAGGATTGGAACCACGTCAAACCACAAAAAGTGATCATCTCAATAATGTCCCGATAGATTCTTTGGTTGTCGAATCTGTATCGAATCAAACTTTCATTACGCGTGAAATTCTTCCCGAAACCACAATTCCTGAGAGCGGTACAATATCGTTTAAGTCGACCTCCGAGTTTCGCGAGTATTTCAGAGGAAAATTAGAAACCCAAAGATGTGCCCTCGCTTTAAGCACTAGCTTAACAATGTCAGAACTTGAAGTAATTATTGAGGATGGTTTGGATTTAAAAGAGATTCTTCAACCGTATTATGACGCCTTGGATGAGCTCAACCAGGAGAAGGTTAAACTCAGAGAGCAATATAGTGCAACAATTAAGAGAGATGCTTTACTTATAGAGAATCTTGCACAAAAGATGCTCGAATCCAAATATAGGTAAATTGATTTTTTAATTTTTTTTGAAGTTGATGCGATCAGTTACGCTAACAATTTGTTGATTGCAAGTCAATTTGAGGAATTCTTTCTTGCGGATAAAGGAAAATATAGTAAGGTTTTTTTTTTAGAATTGTCACCTTAAAATTTAAAAAATTTATTTAACTTATTCAAATCTACTATAAAGATTCTATAGAAGAAAATGGTACGTGAATCACCATAATGTTTGTTTATTGATTTACTATATAATTTTACTAATATACTGTTCCGTTTAGAAATTCAATACATTCAGCAAAAATATCCCATACCAGAGCTGGACAATATCATCGAAAAAATCGACAACCAAGCATGGATAGATCTTAAGAGGCGGTTTATTTTTGCAAAAAATGTTTCCAAAAATAACGCTGGAGATACTATTCACAAAAGTTTGCCGGAAATCTTTTTCGACAAAAAAATTAACACTAATATGTCTTGGTTAGATTACGTTAGACACTTTACAACCAATTATGGAACAACCAAAGATGTCACGCAAAAGATTAAAGAAGAAGCTTCTCGAATCCCTGACAGTCAATTCGTTAGAGAAATTTTACAATACAATGAAGTTGTTCACGCTTTTTATGAAAAATATGTTTATTGGCGGAAAGGATCCTTTTTAAAAAGTATCAAGAAGTTTTCACAGGAACATTTAATTTCTATTACACAATTTTTATGGAAACTGGATTCCGATTTTAATTCTAAGAAACGTGAACTTGAAGCTCGTGAAGTAATTCGTATCTGTTCTGATATTAAAGATATGTATCCAGAAGGAGTACTTTTAAAAATACGACGCCTCGAAGTAGAATGTAAAGTATCTTTTGTATGTGTGACGATTCACTTTTGCACACATAAATAACGCATTTCACTTTTTTTTTATATTTAAAAAAGCTCGTTATATTGTTAGAAAAACATATAATCTTTTCAGGGAAACTGATACTATACGCCCAGCCCAGCTAAGGATTACCATATACGTGACAAGGATTAGTCAGGAAGATTCTATGGAGTTAGAAAAAGATGAATATTTTGTACCCACGCCTTTAGTGCACAGCTTGAGTCGAAATCCGGGTATTTCTTTTGAAATTGACCCTGAAATATATGATTTTATGTAGGTATTTTTCTAATTATATTGCATCACCGTGTAATTAATATTTATTAATTTGTGAAATTAAATTCTCCTCTATAGCAATATATCGCAATTCGATAAGAAATTCCTTGTAATCTTGTGGAACAAATCTGGCAATAAGATGGAATTTTATTTTGATTTATTAAAAAATTTGCCCAGGATAATTCCACAAACTCCAGTTAGAAAATTAAATTCGGGTATCAATTCGAAAATTGCCGTTAATGATTCAAAAGGCTTGATTGCGATTTATAGTCCAGAAACTGCTACGGTATGTAATGATGAATATTATTTTTACACGATCGTATTAATTGATAAAAAATTTTTATTTCTCCCTTATATCTATAGCTCAACGTTTTAGGTTTAGATGATGACCAAACAAATCTTAACTTACGCTACAGAAATATTAAACTTTTGAAATATTATAATAATGAGATTCCTGAAATCACTCATTTCCTTTTTATAAAAAATACCGAAGATATCTGTTTTGTTGAAAATACTGGTAGAGCAAAAATTTACAGCCTGATCAATGATAGTTTTCGTCCCGGGATTGCTGATTTTCCACCCTCGGCTACAAAGATCCTTAGCACTCCCGATGGTGCATGCATTGTAGTCTTTACAACAGAACAAGAGGGGGTTGAAGAGATTAAGGATATTGAAATGCAGGATGCATCCACATCAAGTAGTGAAGATGAAGATGAAGATGAAGATGAAGATGAAGATGAAGATGAAGAGATTGAAGAATCTTGCAACAATACTGGAAAGAGCAGTGAAACCATCTTAGAACCAGGAGATGATTCAAATCCTACAAAGAATGATAATATCCAATCCGAAACAACCATTATTTCAACAAATGCAGATACAAAAAAAGCAACTTTACTCCCTGAAAATCTTGAGACTGAACAATCTGATAAATTGATTGATTTTTTAATACACGAAGTTGATAAAGCGAAGTTAGAAACGATCGAATCGGATTTTGTTAACGCGCACATTTACTTTGTCGAAGATTTCAGCCCAAATGCCAAAAAAGTGATTGTGGTCCCGTTTTCAAAATCATCAATAGAGACCTTTCAATTTTCGGTCATTGATAAGAGTCAAAGTCATTTGATCGCTCTAGATCAACAAGAGGGATTATTTCAATCTGTAGTGGTTAAAATAACTCATGCTAAAACTCAATATCGTTTCGAACGACAATTGCAACATATAACTTTGGGTCAAGTTAAAATCGAAAGTAACAAGTCATTAACCATCTTGGGAAATGATACAATGTTCAAACGTGATTTCCGTGTTGGTGATTACTTAGTCATCGGGGAAGAGAAGCGACAAGTATCTGAAATCATTTATGATAATGTATTGAAGATTCTCCGGCCAGGCTTTGAGCATGCTGAAGTTGGGAAGTGGTTGAATTTTGAAATTAAGCAGACAACTACCAATAATGGTCTTATCGATGCTTATGCCATGGTTTTCACGAAGTACGCTACAACAACCCCTATTGGACAAATCGACAATCCTTTAAAAGCGACTTTTGTAGTCTATGCATCCGATACTAAAAAATTTAAGAGTTACGAAGCAAAAGTTCGAAAATATGTTGATAAAATGTTTGAAAAAGTTAAAAAAGAGACAAAAAAACCTTCAGGTCACTTGAAGCACTTCAAATCTGCATACACATCTTTTGAAAACTTTACCTTGAACGAAGAATGCACTGAGTATAAATTTGGAGAGTAAATATCACTAATTCTGCTAATTCTCATTTTCGCAATCAAAGGCATCTTTTTCTAACTCTAAAATGTTAATTTATTAGATGGATCATCCAACTTTTCTGTCTGATCCCAATTCAAATTGCCATTTCCCGTGATAATGAATTTGTACCCTTACAGGATGGAATATTCTCTCCTGAAATCGATCAACCCACTTTTGATGAAGGATACGGGTTAATTGGAAGTGTAAGCAAAGCTATATCTTTTGGATGGTACGAAGCCATTTTCGAACATTACGCAGATCTAGAAGTTAAAGTTATATCATCGATGGGCGAACAATCATGTGGCAAGTGAAATAATGAAAACTTCTGTATAAGATTTTTCTAAAACATTCACTAATTGTCCATGTCCGTATTTCATATAAAAGGCAAAAGTTATTTGCTTAATCATTGTGTAGGTTCCACTTTTGACGGATCTGCCATGGTGGGTATAAATATTTGATTCTTTTACACAGTATTTAATCCGATTAACAATTGATTATCCATTCTCTAGCGATGCACGGAAGGAGTATGGATGTCAGTAGGTATGTGAAAGAGAAAATATATTCTATTAGCTATTATTTCCAACATTTAATGCTATAATTAATTTGATTAAAAGTGAAGGCCAGCGATACTCTCTATGTTGCTTTGGATTTTGAAGGTAATATTAATTTCTTCTCTCTCCCGAGATTGTAAGCAAACTCGCATTTATCATTTAAATTTACAGGCCTAGCAAGTATCGAGAGAACTCCACAGGAAGAGACCTTCATGCAACTTCTCAATGCAGCATTATCAAACCTTGTATTATTTAAGAGTCAATTCGCCGTTAGTCGGGATATTTCTTCAATGTTTCAACGTTTTCAAGACGGTACAAATTATTTCGGCGATGATCCGGATATATTTCAAGTAAATGTTCAAAAATTCCAAGTTATTAATACATTTACCCATCACTTTCATATAATTTGTATTTGTATATTTCTTAGGCACGATTTTGTATCATTATTAAAGATGTGGCTAAAAGTGATCGAGAAGACATTGTTGCCGAATTTCAATCAAAATTCTCAAAAATTGTTGATCGGGTATGTAATCCAAATATTTTTCTGCTACAAATGTAGGAGATAGGAGATTAATCATACAATTTCAAAAATAGGAAGAGGAGGATAATTTCATTACCAAATTGTATCGCAATAAAATGAGCATTATTCCTTGGCCGGTGTTTAATGAAGCTGCATTTTATACAACCTTTAAGCAGTTGAAAGTTAAGCTGGACGCCCAAGATTCTAAGTACAAGAATGCTAGGGCATTTGTCGAAAAAATTAAGGTGAAAATAAATTCATATTTTTATTTTAATTGATATTTACTAATTAGTAATTTAAATTCTAGGTATTGATGACTAAGTTAAAGTTAGTAAAAACTTTTTCGTTGCTATTTGGTATTTCTTTTGTTTAAATTTTAAATTTTATGTTCACTTTTCGCAGAGTATGCGATTGGGGTAGTATCCAAGCAACCTTAGTCACGATGCGAGCGTTAGAAATAAAGAAATTTCTCAGCTACGCGATTTCTTATGGCTATGAACAAAAAGAAGACGATCCTTTCTCTGAGTACGAAGTTTCGCCTGAAAATTCAACTACTAATCTTGATGGATTAGAGCAAGGAATTAAGCTTCTTCGGGTATTTATTATTTATGATGTAATGCTTTAATTGATAATCGAGAGCATGAGTTGAAAATTCATGTTTGAACAAAATAGGGACGTGAAGATGGAACTTTAATTCCTGACAACGTAATATCTCTTTCGGAAATTTTTGAAGGTATCGATGAATCAGTTAAATTGATGCCTGATACCGGACTTGTATTGCTAAAAGACGGATCGGATTTTGTCGAACTTTCAAACGGTAAAATATAATAGAATTTATTATTTCATCAGTAACATATTTAGCTGTAATAATGTACAAATATGAGGTCTCTCAATAGGTTTAAGAGCTTATTTTGAAAAAAACGTCCTCTCTCGAAGAGAAATACCAGATAGTCAGTGGATCGAAAAATATGATAAGTTTTTAAAGTTCATTATAAAGAGACGCATCGATCGTGTTCAACAATGGTTCGATAAAAACACCTCGAGATTTCCTAGCGACCATAATGAGATCAAAATTACCAGTTATGCGCTTGAGCAAGAAATAACCAAACTAAGCTTATTCTGGAACATTTGTCGTCTCCAGTGTGATAACTGCGGCTTAGCATGTATCAAAGCAAATCGTCACGATGATAACGAAGAAGACATTGTCCATGATTGTTTAACGGATCACAAATGTCATTCCAATTGCTTCTTTGAAGAGGCCCACATCGCTGACACTTTGCCCGAATGCTCGAAATTCGCTGGTCATGAAGGAAGGCATGTATGTGAACAAAACCATGCTTGTGGGGCGCCTTGCATTTATTTCGGAAAACGAAATTGTCAAATTCGTTGCATCAAAGAGATGGGGCATGAGAAAACTATTGGAAACGAAACTCATTTATGCGATGCCAGTCGTCATTATTGTGGCGCACCATGTTCATTAAAAGTGAGCTTGCCGGATGATGTTTATGAATGCCGAAATAAATGTATAGTAAGTATATTTTTAATATACGGAAACTTTTGATACATTATTAATTTTTATTTAATTTGAAGGTTCCTTGCGAAGATAATCATTCTGACCATAAGTGTGAAAACGATGTATGTCCAATCGAATGTCCACTCGATGGATGTCAACGAAGATGCGAAAGCAAAGATCATTTTCACGCTTTTGAGAAAGATGTACAGCACTTTTGCGGGTAAGTAACTTGAGATTATTTGATGCTAGAAGTAAACTTTAGTTGCTTGCATGTAATCGATATGGTAAAATTTTAGAAAGGAACATCAATGCCCAAAAGATTGCGAAGAAAAAGGGATTTGCAAAATCGTGACCGAACCCGCTGCAATGGTTAGGGAACAAGCAGAATATGTTAACAAGTTCGGTAGTTTTATGTTCACAAAGGTAACTATGAAATTTCTATTCATAATATTATATAATTCAATTCTCTAACAATTTGATAGTATACACAAACCTTTCAAAGGCTTCAATGTTGCAAAAAAATTCCTCCTTACAAATTTGAACATGAAGGTAAACACGTTCATGAAGAAAAGAAGGACCATGATTGTAATTCATCATGTCCTAATGATGATGGTAAACATATTAAAGAAGAAAATGGAAAACAGAATTTTCATTATTGTGATGTCAAGTGTCCGAATTGCGCTTATTATGTGAGTAATTCTTTATTGTATTCTCTTGCTCTTTTGGATTTTCGCAATTTGTATGATAATGTTTCTTTCTCTCTAAGTGTATACTGCCTTATGATCATGGTAAAGTTCATAATACCGAACATTGTAAGTGATCAAATTAAAGTTTAAATAACTTGGGATGAATTCGTTCTCACGTAATTCTAATAATATTTATTTAGACACTGTCCATGGAAATATGCTTCTGACCACCTTTATATGTGAAGAGGAGGAATTCGAATTTGAAGGTTCAGCTAAAATTATAATGCAAAGTTTTATTATTTATAAATTAATACATTTACTATATTACTTTTTATAGGGCATCGTTTGAATGTGGGAGATCGCGGTGACTTTGTCCTATGCCACAAAGTATGTGCATTGATTTTAATCATCAAAGATATCTAACTGATTCATACCTAACTGATTCCGTTTTATAAGTTATGCGAAAATATGGGTCGTCATCGGCATATCGATTTTTGCAAAGATTCTGGCGTGTGCTCTCAAAAAGAAGGGGTATTAGATCATATAAAAGGTATCAGTAATTTCAATCAGTACTTAAATCTGATATCCAACATCTCACAGTAATAATATTATTGTTTGATTCTTAATAATAGCGAAAATTAGTCCTCAGCCTGAACGTCCAAAGGATTACATATCTCACCGTGTCTTCTGGGAACGAACAATGTTTCAAGGTATATAATGTACGGATCACGTCTTATTATTAACGCCATAAATATGTTTAACTTTTTCTTTTATTTAGATCCTTACTCGAAAGAGGACCGTGAAAATTTCAAGAAGTGTGATCATGAATGTGCTGATGAGAAGCATCACAATGTGGATGAAGCAACTAATAAAGAACCTACCAAATCATATTGCACTCAAAAAATATTTCATTCACCAATCGATCCGAAAAAATTTCCACTTGGAAGAACCGGTTATATCTCAACTGATGGTCATCATTTTACTTGTGAAAATCCAACAAAAAATGTTGGTGACTTTCATATTGTTTTTGTTGTGGATAGAAGTGGTTCCATGGGTTCGAGTGATTGTCAGCCAATTTGTTCAAGTACTGCCACTTCGAGATTGAAGTTATCACACAACAACCGACTCGGTGCAGTATTTGACGCAGTTTATACCTTTATTGAGACTCGTCGTTCTTCACGAAAAGCATCACCGTCTGGACAGATGGCAGTGGACCATGATGCCACATCTATGGTCCTCTTTGACAGTAAAGCTCTTACTGTTTTTGAAAATGAAAGTTTATCAAATCCTGAAGAACTATTAACAAAAATGATGGCGCATCATCCTACTGGCAATAATTTATATTATGAGGGTATTAAAAAAGCATCAGAAATTATTGATAAACATTACGACGCTTCAAAGTGAGTATCATATGGGCGGATTTCAAGAGTGGGTTTACTATATAAAGCACATCGGTCGAAATTTGAGTACGAACAGGTTCATGATAAACCCAACCTCAAATCCGCAATGTTTAATTTTAGTTCACTTACTCATTTTAAATGTTCAATATTTAATTCTGTTATAATAGGACAAATGTAATCATATTTTTATCAGATGGTGAATACCATGCACCAGAACCCGAATTGCGCAGTCTTTGTGAAAGAGAAGCAAACAGAGGGTAATATTAAATTCCTTATTAACCTTATAAATTATATTAAAGTTATTTGACTTAAGTATTTTTTAAATTAGATCACCGATATTTTTGTATACTATCATGTTTACTGGAGGTTCTGGGTATACTTATTATGGACAATCGCTTCAAAAAATGGTCGATATTGTTACTGAATATCTTCCAAAGACGAACGACAAAGACCAACTAAAATGTAAATATGTCCTTGCAATGGATCAGATAAAGTTGACTCAACATTTTACCGAGGTTGCCGAAAGTTTACGAAAGCATCGTCCAATGTTAATTCGTAAATAGAAAGAGCATGTCTATTTAATTAAAATAGACTTTAATATTCATGCTAAATTAAGCATATATTTCAGTGTCTATTTTCCTTGAGAAAAATTTTGTACGGAAGCACGTATAATAAATAAAATTTTATATATTAATACCGAAAATATACTACAAATAAACTGATTTTATCGAGTGTGAATCTTTTTCTTGAAAAAAGTTTGTGTTCAGTATTTCGTATTTAATATATATGGAAATTTCATACAGAAAAGTGCGAGTTGTTCGTCATATGTCAACAGCACGAAATAAAAGGTATATTATATAAATTAAATCAGAAATTGATTGTCTCTTTAAATTTTATAAACCTTCAAGATGATACCTGGCCAAAGGTCTTTTCCAGAAAAATTTCTAACGCATGGAAATGCTATTTTTTAAATTAAAAGAAGTTTTATTTAAATCTTTTATAATAATGGGAGCAACAAACAAAAATATTAATTTTATTATTAGATTGCTTTTTTCGAAATAAAATGGAAACCATGCTGATCATCATGTTTATTGTTTTATTTTATTTTTTATTGAGTGAAAGAAATCATAGGTTATTTTTATTAAATTGTTTTCTTGGATATAAAATAAAAGATCAATATTTTTAGATAAATTCAAGCAGTTATGATAGAAATAATAATAATTGTCTGGAGCGTAAGCGTAGGACTATATATTATTCTGCACTATGTGAAAATCGAGATTTCCAGTTGTCACGTCGCGTGACGTCTAATAAAAAATAATAAATAAAAATAATAAATAATAAACAAGATAACAGTTGTCACACCGCATACCATCTAATAAGCAAGATACAAAGATAACTACATATCATTACTATTTATATTTCATAAATCAATAATAAACAATCCAATTATCAATTATAAATGTTAACAATTTAATAAATTAATAAACTAATAAATTTGCTCCGGACTCACAACGTTCCCGTTTCCTAGTAATACTAGGAAACGGGAACTGTTGCGAGTCCGGAGCAGATAATATTTTTTTTATTTTTTGATTATCTGAATTAAAATATGCAGCGTTACATTATTGGATTAAAAGATTTTATTTTTTTATTTTTTATTTTAAACGACCAGTGAGACCTCATTTCTATTCAGATACTTATAACATACATTATGATTCAGTAACTTAAACTATAAATAAATAAAGAATAAAAACTGACTATAAACTCTAGATTACTCTAAATTCTAACCATCTAACCAGCCACCGTAGAGGAGATCCCCTTTATTTAGGAGGTTACAGCCCCACTAAAGTCAATTTTACAAAAAATGTTTCTAAAAAAATTAGTACCGTTATCATAAATGGCCTTTAATGTCTGTTTTATAATTGATTCTTTAAATTGTTCTAGATTATCTTTTATTACTCTATAATCAGGATCTTTCAATCCTGAGTTACCCCTTTCCTTCTTTTCTCTTTTCTTCCTATTTCCACTGATTTTTCCATACTAAAACCCTGGCACATTGTTCTATCCAAACCCTAAATAAGTGTTTACGACAGTACGTATACCATGCTTTAATTATAGCCTTTACTTTTAATGTATCTCTTATATTTTTTCCCAACAAAGCTTTAATTTTGCCAGGGACTAAACCTCTAATGCAGTCTACCAAACTAAATTTGTCATCAACTTTTGTACCATTTATTTGTCGCATTTCATCTATTATTGGATTAAAAGATGGCACGTGGAAGTACAGTAATCACATATTGTAGCAAGAATTCTTATCAGCAAAATCAGCACTAATCCTAGTCCTACAACAATTATATAATAATAAGCATATAATATGTAATATATATATATATTTATTTCAAATAAAATATACATTTCTATCTGTCTATATAAATACCTTCATCTGGATAATTATAGGTATTAAATATTCAATTATTCAATTCCTTCAACATCGAAGATCTAAATTTCGTAAAATTACAAGATTAAAAAGCATTTAAAACAAACGAATGATTGAATAGTTAGATATATATTAAATTAGTAAGTAAAATTCATGATGTCATGAGCATTCGATGATTCAAAGAACAATTGATAAAATAATAAATAAAAAAACTTACCAATCTAAAAGATCGAATAATGTGATAATATTATTTGCGGAAAACACCTTAATCAAATGAATTATTGTATGTTCATTATGATAATTCATCGTGAATATTTGAATTTGGGTCATAGTTTAGAGATAATTAAAATATTAAATTATTGAAATAATTTCTCATGTATTTCATAATTTTATATTAATAAATTTTAATAAATACATTATTTCTATACTTAACTATTAGAAATGATTGTATTATTATGTATTATTATAATTATTATTAATTATTACCTTTAAAAATTATTTTCTATACGCGGGTGAGTAAATATAATAATTTATAATTTGTATAAACAAATTTTTGATACTTTTTTTTTTTTAATTATAAATTATTCTTACGTAGGTTACAAACTTTATTCCGGATGGGTAAATTATATTTAATTAACGATAATAATGAATTTATAAATTATGCTGGTCATTTTTCATTTGTTTGTTTAATTGTGGCTGCTAAATAACATAAAACTAATAATTTTTCTTTTTTTATTAAAAAGATTTATTTATGGAATAAAAATTTTATATAATAAAATATTATGCAAGTCATGTCATTATTTCTTAATTTATTAATTTTGTTTAATTGTAGATAACATAAAACATAAAACTAATAATATTTCTTTTTTTCATCTGTACAAGTCACTGAAAAATCATCATCAAAAATAAAATTTTCCAGGTTAGATGTATAAATCTTTTTTTTTTTGTGACTTATATTAATTTGATACAAATAAATTGTTTTTCGTTTTAAACATCGTTCATTTTTTTTTACTATTTATTATTCTTACTAAACATGTTGCACTGGACTTGAATATAATATATTACTGGGTTTATCAGATTTAATAGATTTAATAGATTTAGGTGACATTTTTTTTACTTTTTTTTAGTGACAGCAAATAAGATGACAAATGACAAACGAGATAAAGGTAACTGTTAAATAGTCACAATTTTTATTATAAATATAATAAATATAATATACCATAACATGTAATATCGTNTTATATAATAAAATATTATGCAAGTCATGTCATTATTTCTTAATTTATTAATTTTGTTTAATTGTAGATAACATAAAACATAAAACTAATAATATTTCTTTTTTTCATCTGTACAAGTCACTGAAAAATCATCATCAAAAATAAAATTTTCCAGGTTAGATGTATAAATCTTTTTTTTTTTGTGACTTATATTAATTTGATACAAATAAATTGTTTTTCGTTTTAAACATCGTTCATTTTTTTTTACTATTTATTATTCTTACTAAACATGTTGCACTGGACTTGAATATAATATATTACTGGGTTTATCAGATTTAATAGATTTAATAGATTTAGGTGACATTTTTTTTACTTTTTTTTAGTGACAGCAAATAAGATGACAAATGACAAACGAGATAAAGGTAACTGTTAAATAGTCACAATTTTTATTATAAATATAATAAATATAATATACCATAACATGTAATATCGTAAATAAATAATAAATATAATACATTGATTAATCCTCTCTAAGCAGCATTCCCATTCAATATGATATTTGATATACCGACAAAGGAATATTTATTAACAAATTTATTATCATGACGTTAGATTCAATTATTATTTCTTATTTATTATATAGTAATAATTCTGATACTTAATTCATTTTTTGGTTAAACATATGTATATATGATAAATTTAATTGGGTACCTGTTAGCTACCATCTTCATTATAAAAAAAATAGTACCCAGGTCTCATAGCGAGGACGTCGATATCCTCGTGACCCAGAAAGAGAAAAAAAACTATCCTAAAAATAAAAAATAAAAATAAAATAAAATAAATCCAAAAAAATAAAGAAAAAAAATAAAGAAAAATAATAAAAATAAAAATAAAGAATAAAGATATGAAAATAAAGAAAGAAAAACTGTTGTAAAAAAATATAAATTTTTTTTCTTTTTAATTTTTTTTTAATTTTTTTTGTTTTTTTTTGTTTTAATTTTTTAACAATTTAATTCATACTCACCTGAATTATTTCATCAAACTTCCATCAGCAGTATCGAACAAATTATTATTTTAAAATAAAAATAAATTTAAAGAAAAGCAAAAAATAAAAACATATAAAAAAAATAAAAAACATAAAATAGTATAAAGTCTTATATGCAGCCCACCGAAAAAATAACAAGAGAGTCTCTAGCCACCATCCAAAACTAGAGTACTTTCACCAATTCTACCTGTCAAACTTAGAGCCTAAAAGCACTTTCTCTAAGTAAGACAGGCAGACCATTAATGGAAATGGATGGTAATTCTGCATATAAGTTGGCCACTTGGGCCTGAGAAGAGTTACCTCTTTGCCTGGGAGTTAATCCATTCCATAAGATTCTAATATTAAACTGTTGTTGTTGTAGGGCAAGTCTTCTTCTTCTGTCGGGAAGTAGGCGGAGGGCAGCTTGCGAGAAAGGTCCAACTTCTTCAATTCGTAATCCAAGTCTTCTTGCGGTAGAGTGAGTAAGTGGTGCCATTTTTAAGAAGAAAAGCTAATATCTAAGGGATGATTTTTTATTAGAAAAAACTAATTAAAAGTTTTTTAGATAGAATTATAATAGTAAAGAATTATAATAGTAAAGGAAGAGATATTATGAAACACTTGAAATGGCAAGAAAAAAGTGTAAAAGGAATAAAAAGGTATAGGTACCCTTTTTATAATTTTTTTTTGTTTATTTGCATGCACATTATTAATTAATGAAATAAATAAATATCATTTTTTATTTTGTTTATATTGTTTATTTAATTTATTTATTTGGTTTTTCAAAATTTAAAACAAAACAAATCGCGAATTCACGTTTATTTAATCATGTGACCATAATAAATTCAAAGTATGTGACAATATAAGGGAAATCTATTTACCCCAGTATCACCAACAGATTTTCACCCCCTACGCAGGGGTTAGGGTTTATCAGGGTAGTGTATTTATCACCATGTGTCACACCCTTTGAATATCAATTTTTATTAAATATCCTAGGGACTTAGAATTTTTTTACATGTGAAAAACATATTTGTCACCCAACATTCATCACCCCGTAGAGACAACACGTGAAATATTTCTGATCACCCGCCAACTTATGGTCCAATTAAATTCAGCAAAATTAGAAATATCACGTGGGGGTGAAAAATCTGTTGGTGATACTGGAATAGATAGGGAAATCTTAACCTGTGCGTAGGGTAACAGATTCTTATCCTATGCCGACAGGGGGGTTAGGGTTTGGGTTATCAGGGTAGTGTATTTATCACCGCGTGTCACACCTTTCGAATATCGAATTTTATTAAATATCTCAGGGACTTAGAATGCGGAAACCATATTTGTCACCCAAAATTTGTCACCTAATATTTGTCACATGAAACTTACACGTGAAATTAATCGGATCACCTGCAAAGTTATGAATCAATGAAATTCGAAAGGTAAAGGCGCACAGGATAAAAACCTGTACGGGTGCACAGGTTAAGGATCCTCACAATATAATGAATCAAAAGCACGTGACCATATTTTTAGCTTTAATAGATTCAAAAGTTATAAACAAAATGTCAAAGGTATCAAGGTGTTTAAAGGTGTTAAAGGTATATAGCTGTAATAGATATAATCACTATGTATTACATAAATTTCAGATTCATCCTTTCTTTCTTGCATAAATAAAAACAAATAAATTATAATCATGACACAGCACATACATAATACTACATACGTTCTTAAATATATATTTAAACAATTAACATACAACTAGTTTTTCGTTTTACACGAAATTAATCACCTTTTATTTAATTGAACCCAATACAAAATATTCAACGATCATTTTATTATTATACTATTATTATTGCTATTGTTATTATTATTATTATAGATTCTTCAGATATATATTGAAAAAGACTAAAACCTTTCTTTCCATTAAACAAGTTTCTATTTGCATGTTATAAATAAAATCCATAACCTTCTATTTATAGTTTATTTCACCTAAGTGATATCATATCAGCAAAGTTAGAACATTTTTATAGGTATACATCATTTGGGAGCTTTAAATTCTTCCCAGCGAATATCATAATAATAATATATCTATACATTTTGTACACATTACCAATACACATTTCAGTACATATTTAATATTTAATTGCATATTTCATTCTTTAATTCTGAAATTCCGTATACTTTCATAATGAAAAAAAGTCTAGGTCTATAATTACATCCATGTGATATCCCATACAAAACGATCTTTTTTACAAGTTTGATTGTTTCCATTGTGAATTTTAATTTTTTTTCATTAGACGATCTAGCTGTTCTTTTTTTTTGAGATTGATGAATTTTTTCGTTCTTACTATTGTCTAGTTCGGATATATAGATCCAGACTCTAATTTATCAATTCGGATATCTGTGCAAGATGAAAATTGTAGACAGTTCTCTCTCTCTCTCTCGTTCTTGTATCTATATTATTAATTATCCTTTTATTATGTAAGTATTTTATATTTTTACTGATACGCTAGCTCTGACCAAAACAGAGAAAATTGCATTTCCACGCCACGTTTCTCCTTTGTGAATGCGGCTCCAATTTGGTGAATTTGGAAAATAAAACCAGGTCTCTACATCATTTTCATCAAAATATATAATGCCATTGTTA
Organism: Diversispora epigaea; assembly: GCA_003547095.1. Classification (NCBI taxonomy): domain Eukaryota; kingdom Fungi; phylum Glomeromycota; class Glomeromycetes; order Diversisporales; family Diversisporaceae; genus Diversispora; species Diversispora epigaea. Next base: position 111,077 of record PQFF01000121.1, read on the forward strand.
CTAAAAATTACAATGTGTAGCGTTTAAAATGTGCCGTACACAGATGATTAAGAAATTTGAATTTATGCATTAGAAGTATGAACAATACAATATCACACGAGTGGTACAATAAAGTGAAATTAAAAACTACACACTCAACCCCATGGCTCATGTTTATTCAATTCCATAAATATACTTGAATCGTGTCTCTTTCTATGATAATTATTAATTCTGTAGACTGAAACCTAATAATATTAGATTCGTTCAATATATTGATTTAGGTGATTCGGTTAACACCATCGCTGTCATTGTTAGTTAATTTGTGGTCATGGGTTTGAGAAGTTGTAATATACCATTTTTAAATTATTTAAATTATGGAATTTCGCGAGTGATAATAATTGTCCGATTTGATTGAGTTGGTTTTGTCTGTATAGAAAGACAATTCTTTTGTATAAATTTAAGCCATAAAAAAACATAATCTTGAAAAAAAGAATAAAAATTTCTTTTAATAATCCTTTTATATTTATTTTTTTAAAAAAATTATGTCAAAGTCAAATAATCATTCATTTATTATAAAAAAATTTGATAATAACAAAATAAAGCAATAAGACATTCATTCTTATTTTCGTTGATACAGATAAAAATAAACCAACCAGTTTTATTTATAATCGACATGCATACTTATTTAAGATCGTGATAAGATTTTCATGTCATTTTTATCACGATACCATGAGTCCCGGTTAAATAGCGTGACTGATGCTTCCAATAACCTCCAAAAAGGTATAAATACCACTCAAATTTTTTCCTCATATTACATGGTCTACTTGTTTTACTATCTCTTACTGAGAAAAGGCTTTTGACGTCTTTATGAGCATTGCACAAAAAGTTTTTTTAGTAGGTTACGGGATTTCTGTTTCTGAGTGAGAGGGTTTATGTGATATTTTTTTTTGTTTTAAAGCAGGACGGGAATAGGGTGGGGAAGTATGAATTATGCTTTTTGTTTATATATTATAAAAAAGGTTTGTTTTACTTTATTATATTCGTTTTTGTTTCTATTAAATAAACATTATATCAGAAACCATTAATATTTGTTAAAGTTTTTTAATTTTATTATAAAGTAAATGCAACATATAATTAATTATATTAATCCACGTAAAAGGATTCAAATAAACGTAATAAAAGAATTCCTATTGTTAAGATTTTTATAACATCAAAGTTAATAAAATATTTATAAAATATGCTTATTTTTAATGATATTTTTTTGCTTTTAGTTTTTAATTACAAATTAGTAAACATAAAATGAAATAATTTATATAAATATTGCCTATTTATTCTTCATCACAAATTTTAAACAAGTTAATAATTCTTGATATAACATGATATCGAAGATAACATATGAAGAAAAGCAAAGTGAGTATATTATAATTAAATAAAACGTTTTCAAAAAAAAAAAAAACTTTACTTAAATAAGAAAGTAAATTATAAATGACTAAGTGATAATGATAATGAACTATATTTTAAATTATATCATTATAAATCATTTTATTCCTTAATCACCAAAACTTTGATATTGTTCTAACTGATTACTTTCTATGCAACAATGAAGTATCATTGAATAAATCGAATAATCACCCTAAAATATTTGTTTTAATATAACTAAAATTCTATTCAACATTCCAATGGAGTCTTGCAAAATTAAGACTTTAAATAATTATGATTAGATGTTGTTATTTATTTTTAAATGTCAATTATGTAGATTGTAAAATCTTGTTAAAGGGACGAATAAAAATAAATTTGGAATAATTTCTATTAATTAACAAGTAATCAAGATTAGATTAGTGAGGGTATTGAAATATATTTTGAAAGCAAATCATAAATGGACTTCTTTTCATAATCAGCCTTCTGAATTTGATTCAAAAACTTAATATGCCAATATAGAATATTTTCTTTTATGTGAGTCTGAAGAAGCATTATCTATGCTTGCTTATGTTAGATATACACGAAACTTCGAAACCGACAGTGTGGACGGTTATTATTTCATGATTTTGGATCTAAAGGATTTATAGATGTTTGTGCTATTGAGAATTGTATATCATATTATAGTCAAAGAAGAAGCTATTAATTATAGTTATTTGAATTTTGTACAACTTAAATAATAAACAAATATATATTTAAGTATTGGACAAAAGTCAATGATCGTTGTTTGTAATAACATAAATAAGTTTTTATAATAAAATGTATTTACAAAATTTGATTGATTATTATTGAATTCTTGAATGATTCTTATATAGTTTGAATTTTTTTTAGCATTATTAAACAATTAATGGATAATGGTACAACATAAGAAAAAAGTTTAAAAAATCAAATAAATATTGAACAAGTCGAACTATCATTGAACAACTCTGAACAAACTCCATAATTGCTGGATCTTTTTTTCATAGGGCAATATGCTTACATTCATTTACTCTCTGAGGTGATTTAGAAGAATAAGCGTTTACATTGATCAAATTCATACCAAAATCAACAAACCTGCCTCCAATGATAATATATGATAATTATATGATGTAATTGACATGTAATTCTTATGCATCTGCAGGCCATGACCATTTATATCTTTTTTTCAACCCCTCATTTTTTCTGAAAAAAAATTTCTGCTCGATTATTTTTTCCAAAAACTTCTGTTGAAAAATTGAAATTATGTTGTTTTCTTGCAAATAAGTATTTTTGTAAGTATTTCAAGTGACTACCAGCTCTCACTTTCAATAAAGCCTGTTTATTTGTTGCTCTTTTTTTTTTTGTCAGATATTATATTTACTACTTGTTTGCTTGGATTGATAGGTATTTATGTGCAAGTGAAATACCAACTACTTTGTTTGCTTATTTAGCATCTTGCACATGTAGCAAACTATGAACTGCTCGTTATTTTTCGTTTCAGCTAGGCTTTCGTTAACTTCTTGTTTTTTTTTATCATTAATTTTGGTTCGAATCATTTCCTTTGATAGCACTATTCTTTTTTGTGGCTCAATGAAATGTTGTTTTTTTTTCTAAAATTATTTTCTCTGGTATTTGCTGATTGTTTTAATTGTGCAATATTTTATCTTGTTATTATTAATAATAATATATTCCTATATTCATCTATCTATAGATCGAATTTCATTGTTGTTGACGATGGATAGGATTGATGGAATTGATGAATCGAAGATGTTGATGGCATTAACGTACATGTTGAAGAATGAAGAATACTAATTATAAACTTTTTATTTCATAAATAGTTTTAATTAGATTTCTTTAGGTTAGATTTGTTAGAATAGATTTCTTTAGTTTGATTTTTAGGCGAGTAAAATTTTTATTTTTTATCGTTTCTTTTTTGTTTGCTATGAATTAATAAATACTAATGCTGAATATTCTTCATTTCACAGATAGTTTTTTTTAGTTTAGATTTTTTTGTTTTGTTTGCCTGCAATTTCAAAATCCTAATTATTATTATTTCTTTTTAAAATAGTCAGATTTCTTGATTTCATCTGCGGGTGGTGTACGTGATTTGGACTAGGTGGATTTGGTTCGATTTTTTTTTATACTAATCTTTCTTTTTTATACTAACCTTTCTTATTTTTTTTATATTAACCTTCTTTTTTTTTTATACTATCCTTTCTTTTTTTTATATTATTTTTGGTTTGTGTATTAGGATAGGTAAGAAATCTTTATTTTTTTCTTTTGTTTGTATTATTGATGTGATAAAAGCTAATTCTAATCATTCATTCTTTTCATTCATAGTTTTTAGTTTTCATGACTCATGCCTGGTCGGTGACAGGTGGATTTTGATTTTTTGGCTGGCGGTCTGAGTTTCTTTATTTTAGGTAAGAATTTTTTATTGTTTAATTTCTTGCTTTTTGCGCATATGCATTGATTTGATCAAAATAAGAAAAATTGTTATATAATTTATAATCTTTTATTGTATATTTTATTATCCCAAATAAATAAATAAAACTTTACTATTATATTTTCCATTCTACTCTTCTATTATATTGTAAATTCTATTATGATAATATGAAACAAACCTGATTAAGGTTGTTAGGTTGGGTTGATTCTTTAAATATTGAACAAATCCTTGATAGGGTAAGTTAATGATCAAGAAAAATCATTATTTTGATGAAATGTGTGCATCATGTGTTCAGAAAATTTTATGACAGAAATAATTATTATAAATCTAGATGAAATTCTTTTTTTATGTGAGAGCTTTTCCTTTTTTAGACGAACCCATTATTTATTATATTCATTTTTTTTACTTGGCTGGTTTCTTACAAAAAATTATTATAGATTTTTGTCTATATCAGGCTTCTGATTATATAGTACGAAAAAAAAATTAAGATTTACAACACAAACTCGTTTATTTTTTTGATACAATTAATGTGAAACATGAAAAATACTATGTTCTAGTTTCCACAATATGAATGGTTTTATGATTCTGATCTAAAGATCCTCATAAACTCGTAAGCCTTGTTAGGCTTACAAATCTGAGCTGGCTTGCAAACCTGAGTTGGCCCTGAAGTGATGTCATAAGTTTATGGGTTTTATAAACTTTGAACAGCAATGACTTGATGAATATTGACGATGATAGTTTTACTACCACTTTAAAGCCCTCATTTCAGGCTTTCGAATGGTATTAGAAACATCATAGTAGAAAATTGAGTAAAATCTCTGTAAGTATAAAATTAATAGATGATAATAACTTGGCAAATTTCGATTCTAGGCTAGAAGGATAATTAAACCATTATTGCAAAGGTTAAGAGCAGGTCTTTCAAGTGGTCTTAGAAATATTTTAGTAAAAAATTATCCCCTGTTGTAAATATATATATGTGTTTATGAGGACTTAATAGCTAGCAACTTTAAGTATTTTAATAAATTATATTTGGAAAAAGAGAAAGTAAAAAGTCTCAATTCAATGACACTTTTGAATGTTAGAAAAATCAATACATTCAATAATGAATAAATTAGAAATGTTGATAATACAATATATTTATTTAATTTCATAAAAATTCATTATAGAAATAATAATAGCTAAAATTTTCAAAAATAATATAAACTGAACTAATCAAAGTGGAGAGATTTATAGACACTATAATTTCAATTGCATCCAAACAAATTTTAACTTAATTATCATTAAAATTTAAATTCAATTTATTTATATCAAATCCTAAAATAGAAGGTTGAATATGTGACGGTGAAGGTAAAAGATGGCTTGTAAGGTATGCCCCAGAATGAGTAGTTTCAGCAGATAATAATTCAAAATCTTCATCTTGCACTTTTTCATCTGCTTTTGAAAACATAAGTGAATGTTCTGTTTTATCATTATACATTAATTCCTCAATCCATTTTTCTGATGTATCAAAAATTATTTCAGCATTTGGACGCTTGGTTGGATCTTTGTGCCAACATTTTTCCATTAATTCTACATAACATTGAGGTGTGTCTCTATTAATTTTTGGCCGAAGTCCATTGAAAATATCAACTGCTAATTCTGAATCATATGCTCTAATAGCAAATGGTATTTTTCCTGTTGAAATTATCCACATAATCATTCCAACACTATAAATATCTGAAGCTTGTGTATATTGATATTTATGCAATACTTCAGGTGCAATATATGGTAATATACCATATGCTTCAGATGATGAGATTTCATTTGCAAATCTGCATAATCCTAAATCTCCTAATCTTATGAATTTGTATTTTGAATTGTTATATGATTCAGTTATCATAAGGTTTCCAGGATGGAGATCACGATGGATAAGTCCTTTACTGTGAATGACTTTTAATCCCCTGATAAAAGTATTCAATAACCATAATCGTTCAATCCAGGGTAATGAATTATTTTGTTTAAGAAAATCTCTTAAATTTCCATTTTTCATATATCGTAGAACCATTGCATATTCTTTTGTCTTTCGATCTTGAGTTATACCTACAATTGATAAAACATATCTATCTCGACATTGGAAATTTGCCTTTAACTATATTTATAAAAAATATAAATTATAATTACATTAGATAAGAACTAATTAATATATTAATATATTTAATATTTACCTCTTTTAAAAATTCTGAGCTAATTTTTTGTGAATCCTTAAGCTTCTTCAAGGCAACTTGATTTGATCTATAAAATTCAAATAACTCTTCTGGCATATCTATCCATTCTGCCTTCCAAATACTACCAAACCCTCCTTCAGCTAAATATTCTATATTCTTGAATTTACTATAATTTATCCATCTCCAAATTTCCCATTCTTTTGCATTATCATCTGATTGAGTCATTTGAATAATTTTATCAATTTCATTATTACCACTAGTCCATTTTGGCATTTCTATAAGTTTACAATTTGAACATGTATCATTTTGCAAATTTAATTTTTCACAATTATGGCATCTATTCTTTAATTTATTTTGATTTTTTTTAACCTTTCTAATTCCAATTTCATTTCGATAGCAATAACTAAGATTAATTTGTCCATCACTATCTCCCCCTTTAGCTGATTTCAAATACCATTGAAGTGCTTTCTCTTCATCTTTTATAGTTCCAATCCCATTTTCATAGCAAAGACCAAGATTATTCTGTTCCAAAATATTTCCTCCTTCAGCTGATTCCAAGTACCATTGAAATGCTTTCTCTTCATCTTTTATAGTTCCAATCCCATTTTCATAGCAAAGACCAAGATTATTCTGTNATTATCATCTGATTGAGTCATTTGAATAATTTTATCAATTTCATTATTACCACTAGTCCATTTTGGCATTTCTATAAGTTTACAATTTGAACATGTATCATTTTGCAAATTTAATTTTTCACAATTATGGCATCTATTCTTTAATTTATTTTGATTTTTTTTAACCTTTCTAATTCCAATTTCATTTCGATAGCAATAACTAAGATTAATTTGTCCATCACTATCTCCCCCTTTAGCTGATTTCAAATACCATTGAAGTGCTTTCTCTTCATCTTTTATAGTTCCAATCCCATTTTCATAGCAAAGACCAAGATTATTCTGTTCCAAAATATTTCCTCCTTCAGCTGATTCCAAGTACCATTGAAATGCTTTCTCTTCATCTTTTATAGTTCCAATCCCATTTTCATAGCAAAGACCAAGATTATTCTGTCCCAAAATATTTCCCCCTTCAGCTGATTTCAAGTACCACTGAAATGCCTTCTCTTCATCTTTTGTGGTTCCAATCCCGTTTTGATAACAATATCCAAGATTGCTCTGTCCCAAAAGATTTCCCCCTTCAGCTGATTTCAAGTACCACTGAAATGCTTTCTCTTTATCTTTTGTGGTTCCAATCCCGTTTTGATAACAATATCCAAGATTACATTTCCCTTTATTATCTCCCCCTTCAGCTGATTTCAAGTACCACTGAAATGCTTTCTCTTCATCTTTTGTGGTTCCAATCCCGTTTTGATAACAATATCCAAGATTGCTCTGTCCCAAAAGATTTCCCCCTTCAGCTGATTTCAAGTACCACTGAAATGCTTTCTCTTTATCTTTTCTGACTCCAGTTCCGTAGTAATAGCAATCTCCAAGATAATTCTGTCCTATATGATTTCCTGATTCAGCTAATTTCAAGTACCTCTCGAATTTATCTTTACCTTCGGTCGTTTTGATTTCATTGTAGTATTCAGCTTCCATTTATTTGACGATTTTTTTGTCGAAAACTTTAATTAAATTTATTGAATTTAAAGTTCTATTCTTTTTATTAAAAAAATTCGTGATATATTAATTATATAAAAAGGTTATAAGAAGGTTTGAATGTTTGTCATTTATATATAGATTTGTAATTATTAAAATTTTTTTCCAATGTACGACCAATTTGCATTCTAGAATTTCATATGACAATCAATTCTAAAATTGGCTCGCATTAGAATGTTCTTTCCATGTATAACTACGTACATAATCGATCTGCATTAAAAACGATTAGAATATTCTTTAAGAATTTGCAATAGAATGTTATAATTTGTATTATTAAATGTTTATGTTATTTTTTTGGATGCGTCGCCTCCATATGATTAAGGTGATTATCCATAATTGTGATAAACTTTGTAAAATTAATTACTGATTGTGATAAATAAGAGACGAGTTTCATTTTTAAAGTGGTACAAGTTAAATTCAAGTGACCAGCAACTGAGAAATAAAAATAGAAAACGACACTAATCACATGTGTGTATAATATGATAAACTATATGTTTATATGATATAATTACATTACTGAGTTATATCTGCCAAATGTTTTCACTTTTTTTTTATTTTGGAAAGAATTATTATTATCGTATTTTAAATAAATATATATCAGTACTGAATGATATGAATAATAAAATATAATAAAAATACAATAAAGATAATTAGAATTGAACTGCAGCAAGTATCTTTACTTCAGATTAAAGATACCTATATTAAGGCAAGAGTCGCAACATGTCTTTAGAGTTCAAGAAAAAAAAGATTTACAACTTGCCTTGTGTATTTGGCTATTACGCGGAACCACATTATTTTTTGAACAATCACTATTTGGCAGATCGATCTATATTGTGTGCTGTCATTCTTGAAATTTTACGATTTTCAAAAAAAAAAAAACAAATGAAAAATAATAATCATTATTATTATGGATAAATAATTTGATCAGTTTTTATGAAATAATTTTTAACAATCATGACTTTTAATAATAAACATTTTTCTTTTAAATAGTCCTAATTCAAACCCTGCGACTAAAAGGCAACAAAAAACGATATATATCGAGGAAAATGAATTTTTAAATAATCATAGAAAAAACGACAAGTTTTACTTTTTCAACTATCGAACCACCACTTACCCTCCAAAGTCTTCTACAAGTGGACAATGCAAACGGAAAATCCAGTAGGTAGGTTGCTATCTGTTGTTCGCATTCTTTATCTATACTAAAACGAAAATAACAAATCATAATTAAAAAAAAATAGGTTATATTNAGATACCTATATTAAGGCAAGAGTCGCAACATGTCTTTAGAGTTCAAGAAAAAAAAGATTTACAACTTGCCTTGTGTATTTGGCTATTACGCGGAACCACATTATTTTTTGAACAATCACTATTTGGCAGATCGATCTATATTGTGTGCTGTCATTCTTGAAATTTTACGATTTTCAAAAAAAAAAAAACAAATGAAAAATAATAATCATTATTATTATGGATAAATAATTTGATCAGTTTTTATGAAATAATTTTTAACAATCATGACTTTTAATAATAAACATTTTTCTTTTAAATAGTCCTAATTCAAACCCTGCGACTAAAAGGCAACAAAAAACGATATATATCGAGGAAAATGAATTTTTAAATAATCATAGAAAAAACGACAAGTTTTACTTTTTCAACTATCGAACCACCACTTACCCTCCAAAGTCTTCTACAAGTGGACAATGCAAACGGAAAATCCAGTAGGTAGGTTGCTATCTGTTGTTCGCATTCTTTATCTATACTAAAACGAAAATAACAAATCATAATTAAAAAAAAATAGGTTATATTATAGGATTATGACAATGGTAATGAAAATGTAAATAAAAAGAAATTATTTAGAAAGTTACTATTATTAATTTATATTGATTATTGAAATTTTTATTTTTGATAATATTGAATAAGAATATATTAAAATATAAATAAATTTCAATTCGTGATTGGTGAGAAAATTTAATAAACATATAGCGAACGTTAAATAGAACGTTTGGAAAAATTCAAATAAATAAAAAAATTTCTTTTGAAACAAACAAAAAAAATATATTAATAAACAGGAAGCAATAAGATTCAGATAAATATTAGTTAAAAGTTTGATTTAAAAAAAATGTAAAAAATTGAACCATCCAATATTTACAGAACTCTTATTTGGATCCCAAGAATTTATTCGTTCAATTGAAGAACCATGTAGTGTTAATTTACGTGTTGTGAAGAGTTACCAAATTGATAAAGTCTTAGATTATAGTCTAAATAATCGTCCAAGACGCCAAAAAAAAACTAGATATCAGAATAATGATAGTACACAATTGCAATTTCGGTGTTACGTTTTAGCACTTGCTCTTTGTTATCAATCCGGAATTCATGATCATGAATTATCGGAAAGATATGGCGAAAATTTATGGATAAAAAATATTAATTTAGATCATAAAAAATTATTGAACAAGAACAAATCATCACATGATCGACCAAAATTTTTCCCATTGTTGATTTCCTGTAGCTACAAATCTAACTTTTTCTATCTCTTTAATATTTTGAAATCTATCTATTCTATTACGTTCCAATAACCATTTGCAGTTAGTTGAGTATCTTACCTATTGTTTGATTGCCATTTATCCATTCACCAATACATTTTTTTGAGTTGTAAGGTCCACAAAATTTTGACGAGCATATTCTTGATGGTATTCTGCGCATATCTCTTTTTCGTAGCAGAAATTTATTGTTTTTTTTTAAAAAAAAAATCCACTAAGAATAATAAATCTAAATTTTAAATCATTTGATATGATATAAATAGGTGAACCAAAATTTCAAAATTTTATTTTTATTAATAATATTTCATTAACACAAATTCTAACCTAATAAGTAGAACAAGTTTACCAGAATAAATTTAAATGGCGCAAAAGTTAATTTCTTTGGAGATAGTATTCCATTACAATTTCCTAATTTTTTATCCATCAGAAATTACAAAAAAAATAATAATTTTGGGTGTGCTTAACAGAATTATTTTGTTATATTCTTAAAATCATTGAATAAATTTCAACGTAAACAATTTCTTTCTCATAAAAAAAAAAAAACCTTGAAATCATCTTTTTCGCGACATTTTATCCATTCAATTCAATTAATTTCAAATAGATCACTAGTAAATTCAGCAGTGTTTACAGGTTAGACGAATGTAAAATTTTTATATAAAGTATAACGTTATTGCAGTCAATTACCAAAAAATATAAGTTTATTAAATCTTTTAAGCAATGAAGAAATAGTCAATTAATATTTTTAAAAATTATTTATCTTATTTATTATTTCTTTTAATAGCTTATTGGCCTCGATATTCCCATTTTCTATAGCTTTATTTATCCAGTAGATAGCATTTACAATATTTTTTTTGGTTCCACATCCTTCATAAAAGCATTTTCCAACCTCATATTGACCATAAGTATAATTAGATTCTGCAGCCTTCATAAACCATTCAAATGCTTTCACTTGATCCTTAATAATCCCATCACCATTTTTATAACAATTTCCTAAATAATATTGAGCATTAGATTCTCTTTTTTCAGCTGCCTTTAAAATCCATTCAAATGCTTTTTGATAGTCTCTATCCACACCTATACCATTGCCAAAACAATACCCAACATTACATATTGCATAAATATTTCCAGCAAAAGCAGATTTCATATACCACTGAAATCCTTTGGCTGCATCTTTTCGTGTTCCAATTCCATCATTATAACACCACCCAACCGAACTTTGTGCTACAGGAATTCCTTTCTCTGCAGACTTTAAAAATAATTTAAATGCTTTCTCCTCATTTTTTTCAACACCAAATCCATTTAAATAACAATTTGCTACATCAGCAGCTGCAATAAAGGACCCTTCATTAACAAGTTTACAATAAATCTGTAATGCCTTTTTCACTTCCTTTTCGACACCTATACCAACTAAATGCATAGATGCAAGAAAAATTGTTCCTATTTCTTTGTTGACATTGTGTTGTTTCATTAAAAATGAAGAATTAGCGGAGGAGGCATCAATTATTTCATTTGCAGCTTTACTAAAGAATTTAAATGCCATTTTTTATCAATAACAGTCCCAATACCATTATTGTAAAAAAATCCTATCATGCTAGTGAACCAAGAATGCGATGGATGGATAAGCATTTCACATAGAACTTCAACTGAATTCTTTTTGTGTTCCTTAATATAATTTTTCATCATAATAGGTTGCGAAGCTGCAAACTGTTTTTTCGTGATATCAATAAAATTTTCAAATAAATCCCTAATAAAAACTTCAAATTCAGCTGACTTATTGACGAAAGGAGGATCTGAATGAACTTCTATTTCTTCATTTTGTCTTAATAAAGAGAATTTTATAGTTAATAAATATTTAGCAGGATTCAAAAACACGTAAACAATATAAAAATATAACTTACATATTAAGTTTTTCCAATTTGACAGAAATGATTTCTTCCGTAACATTGTGAGGTTGTGATCGAGTTTCATCTTCAAAACTTGCATCGGAAATAATGATTTCGGAAAGATTTTTAACCACTTGAGAAATATCCGGTCGTGAATTTCCATTGTGATTCCAGCAATCTGTTAAAAGAACAGATTTAATTTATTATGTTAATAAATATTAATAATTTTAACGAATTGTTATAAATTTATACCAGTATATATTTCTTTGTATTTAGGAGGTGTTCCGGGTGTAACCATTTCTCTTTTTCCTTTTACGATATCATTTAACAAATCAGCATTTGACAAAGAGTCCATTTCGAAAGGAGGATTTCCACTAGATATTTCCCATAGAATAATTCCCAAACTGAAAATATCCGAATTCTTATTTTTACCGATTGTGTTGAAAAATTCTAAATATCGAGGGTCAATATATTGAATCGGGCCAAAAGAATTTGTAAGGAATCTTAAAGATTCAAGCATAGTTTTTGTTAATCCAAAAACATTGAATTTAATGATTCCGTTATAAATAAGAATATTTTCGGAATTCTAATTAAATTATAAAATAAAAGAAATTAAAAATAATTTCATTTGTGAAATTTTTTTTATATAAGAAAATAATTACTAATTTTCCATGAATAATATCATTAGAATGTAGAAATGTCAAAAAATTTGCAATTTGTTTTGCTAGATTTAATTTTGCGTTCCAATCCAGTTTTTGGAAATTTGTTTTTAAATATTGACGAAGAGAACCATTATTAACATATTCAAGAATGATCATATAATTATCGGTATTCTCTATAAAATCAAATAAGTAAATGAATTAAGAACCAATTATCAATGATTATTATTTGTAAAAATATATCTTACCTTGCTTAGTAATGCCATAATATTTAAGAATGTTGTCATGAATTTCCAACTTTCGATATCTTTTAATCTTTTTCAATTAAAAAATGTAAAATATTAATAGAAAATTCCAATAATAGAATAAATAAATAATTTAATTTCATTTACTTCATTTATTAAATTATCCAGCGTAAATTTATCATTTAAAGAAATGCATTTAAGTGCAACAATTTTTTGAGAAGTTTTAAAAGTGGCTTTATAAACATTTCCACTAATTAATTTTACATTTTCAAATTCAGAATATTGATAAAATGAGATATTTTCTTTTTGAAGAGTATCTTCAATAATCAAATTGTTCATCCAGGCTTCCCGTTCTTTTTCGTTTTTCTTTTCTTGGAACATGATTAAATGATTATTAAATTCGTAAATGAAAAATAATCTTCCAATTTTAATAGAAAAAATATTGTATGAGGTTGAATAAAATAAAAATTTTGTTCACAATTCGCTCTTACGAATTATTGTCTAATCAATTTATTGTTTGGTGCGTACCAAAATTCGAAAAAGGAAATATTAACAATATCATTTATTGTTAATGTTTCCTTTTTTGAATTTCGGCACTAACTATAGTTTCAAGTCATCAAGTTTTTAATTAATTCGAGAAACGTGTAACAACCGGACAAAATTTAACCGTTAATCAGCTTCAAACCAAAGGTGTGATTTTTTACAGTGGATGGTAGAAATTAATAATTTGAGTAAAATATGTTATTTAGCTACTTTAAGAATCAAGATAAATTTTTCTTTAATTTAGAAATAATTTTAAATAAGAAAAAATTTTATTTGTTAAATTTACTATGTTTTTTGGATTCCGTCTTGCTAATAAATATTATTATACATATCCCCAATTTTTATTAATGAAATTGCCTGGTTCTTACATAACTTTCATTAGTTTCGGAATATTTAAACTTTAAATTTTTAAATTAGATTCAGATTATAGCCACCAAGAATTTCATCTGTTCCATTAATTTTGGCAACAATAGTTGTTTTCTGATCCCATAAACCTAGATAAAAATCCATTTCCGCTTCTACGGAAAATAAGCTTGAATTCTTGCATTACCTCCATACGCTTGACACGTTTTTATAAATGCCAATAGGAAATTTCAGCTGAATGTTCTTCAGTAATAATTGATGAAGTAGTTTAAAAAGTATTTCCATAATCTGATAGCTGAATAATAAATATTTCCTAAAGTAATAAAAATTGTTCAACTAATAAGATTGTTTTGAGTCAGAATGTTTTACAATATCAGTTATCAATTTTGTATTTGATTTATTTTTTTACCCAAGTTGACTTTACTCTTTTTTATTTTGTTGTTTTGCTTCTCTTCTTAACATTAAATGAAATCCTGAATTTTATTCAAGTTGTAAGTCGCCCTTTGAATAATAATAAAATAAGAGAATAAATTAATCCAAATTTTAATCTTAATCAAGAACGTCACTACGTTTCATATAAATATTGTAGATTGATTTGCATGTTTTGCATGCTTATATAATATCATCTAAATTAAAGAAATGAATTTTTAATGAGAAAATGGAACTATCAATTGTTTTCAATTATCCCATGCTAAAGGATTATAACCTCCAATAATTTCATCAGTTCCTTTAACTTTCGCCACAACGACTGTACAGACAATACACGGCAGATATTTGAAAATGTTTGTGGAGCAAACCATTTCTAGTTCCACGTAAAATCAATCAAATTTATAGGAGTAAATGAATGCATTTTAATGTCTCCTCAAAGTTTTTTACCTGAAAATTTTTACAAGGCCTGATTTTGTCATAAATTTCAATATTTTGTGATATGAAAGTAACAAGTATGCGGTAGACGTAAAGTATACTTACAATGTAAATTTTATGTATTTGTATGTGCTTTCTCAATATATAAATATTGCTACCCTAACTACCTAAGTTGGTTGATCAAGTTAACAGAAAACCCCTAACCTCAAACCCTTGTTATATATATATATTTATTAACTAGAGTTAACGTAATAATAATCAAATATACATATATATAATGAACTTAATATATCTAAAAATTATGGATGACATCTGATTCAGATCATCATTAGTAGATATTGATCACGTCACGGAATGAATATAAATTCTTGATAATTGTTTTTCATATATATTGAGATTGTTGTATTACAAATTTTGCAACACAAAAAAAAAAAGAAAATTTAGGTACTCAAACATAAATGAAAAAAGTTTTTTGAATAAGTAGAAATATCGGATCATGAGAATTGTTCTGCAAAAAAATAAAATAATGAAATCTAATATAGTTGTAACTTAATAATAAATTTTCCTTATAAAATGAGTAATAATTTTATTTATTTATTTAATAAATGTGATACATATTATTATATTATAAAATTTTATAAATTTAGTATTGTTGTTATTGTTGCAGATACATTTTTTGTCTTTGTTGCTCTCGGTGTTTCTTGATCATTTCAATACGGTCAAAAATTTCATCAACTTTATCATTTATATCTATTTTGATGTTTTTGGTAGAAGAATTATTATTATTATTGTTATTATAATTATTTATTATAATTATATAATCATTAATAAGTAACTTTCAATTTACTTACTTTTAAGCTGTTCTTCAGTATTTTTGGAACTGGTTGTTAATTTTGATAATGGCAACATCGTAGTTTTAGATGTTGCGTCAGTAATCGGTATTGGTTTGATAGATGGTGTTGATTCAATATTATCATCATCATCATTTTCATTTTTGAATCGATCGTCATCATGGACACCGAGAGTAACAGCTGAAGTATCTGATTCAGTATTTTGTGAATCACCTGAAATCAAAAATGTTAGGTTTATATATATATTTTTAAAATAATTAATACACAAAGCTTGAAACTTACGAATATCATTTGATTCTTCATTATTTGTTTTATTCAAATATTGTTCATTTGTTTGTTCTTTAATTTCACTATAAATAAATAAAAATAAATTAATAACTCTATCTCGTTTTTAATGTATTTATTTTTGAGATTACATACAAGCATTTTAATGTCGATATAATAATGGAAGCCGAGACAACAATTAAGGTAATAGATAACAACATTCCTTTTAATATTTATAAAAGATCAAAAAAAAGATAGAATTAGCTTTATGCAGTCAAATATGAATCAAAAAATATTCATGTTAAAATTACCTGAAAATAAGATTTTATTGAAGGGAGTTAAGAGCAGTATTTAAAGCAGAGATTAGAGTAAAGTTGTTTAAGAGTAAATAATAACAAGTAGTGGTATTTATATTTTATTTCATGTTTACATGTAAACAATTTCTTATTTTTTTTTTTTTGATTAAGTGTCACGTGAAATTTTTGTATTCTCTAGAACATTTTCTAATAGTTACTTAATTCATTTATTCAATATATTTAATATAATCTATTTTTTTTTAAATGATAAAACTACTAAACAAATGTAGTATATTTTTAATTTTGTACAATACAGTATAGTTACATTTATTATGATTATGTAATTGGGATGTTTACTAAATAAGTAAGCATCTGACTGATTTTTAAAAATTTTTTTTGATTACTCGATAACTCACTGAAGGTAATTATTAAATTTAAACTCAGAAATACTTAAAAATAGTTTTTTATCAGATTCGCGATAAAATCAAATGATTGATTGTTTATTTTTTTTTTTTTACAATGTTGATTCCATTGATTTCTTATAATATTTATTTATCATGTGAAACTATAGGGAAAAAAAAGATATAAAAGACCTCCATAATCCCCATAATTTTTTTTTTTCAAAAGTTTCAATTTTTCAAACTTTACTTAGGTATTTAGACTGGTTAATCATAAACATACAATTTTTTAAAATATTTTTAATTATTTTTAATAAACTTTTATTTTCTTTCACGATTATTAGATATGGATCCATCAAATAACTCGAAAAAACCATCATTTTGGCGACTTCTAACTAAAGAAAGAGGAAATTTCAAATCTGAACACTCGACATCAGTAACCCAAATGAAGGTTTTGGCAGTCTCCAATTCTTTTTTTCGTGCATCTAGCTCATCCTCCAACGCTGAGTTAGACTCAAATAATAATGAATTAGACATTGCCATTGCAAAATTAGACGCACAAAATAAAAAATTGGAGTCTAAAAATGCCGAACTAAATGTACACAACCAAGAATTAGTAGCTACAAATGCTGAGCTAGTTGCCCGAATTAAAGAATTGGAGGCTTCTAATACCCGAAAAGATGATCAGAAGAAAAAAATTGAAACTTTGAATGATGACTTAAACGTGCGCAACCAAAAATTGGAGACTTTAAATCAAGAATTAACCGTACGAACTAAAGATCTTGAATCTTCAACTGTCGAGTTAACTGTTCAAATCAAAGAATTGGAGCGCTCTAACACCAAATTGGATGATAAGATCAAAGAATTGGAGGCTTCTAATTACAAGTTAGCTGCACAAACTAAAGAATTAGAAGCTTCTAACGTTAAGCTAACTTCGCAAAATAACGAATCCAAAGCTGCCAATGCCCAGTTAGCCGCTGCAACAAAGGGGTATGCGGATTCAATTGTTGAATTAGATGCACCGGCAGCCAAAGAGAACATAAAGACCGCTAATTTTGAGTTATCCTACAATGATTTGAAGGCTTTCAATGAAGAGTTAGACTCTAAAATTAAAAAAGTCGAAGTTTTGAATGCTGAGTTGATGGCTGGTAAGGAAAAATTGGAGGCGAAATGTTCCGAAATAGCAACGAAAAAAGATGAATTGGAAACTCAAGTAAGTTTATTAATTTTTTGATATATGCAATTTTTTCTCTTTTTTCTTGTTCAAGACATTCAGTTTATAACACATTTTCAAATATATGTATCTTTTTTAGCTGACGAAGGATATTGAAGGATGGAAAGATAAATTTAAGAGAATTTTCACTGCACATGAAGAATTAAAGCGTGATCTTGAAGGGGTATTCTCAATTGGCAGCTTTGTTTCATCATATTTTGTTTCATAAATGTATGAACTTTATAAATACTCGAATTTTATAAGTAAATAAATGAATTTTTTAAATGTATGAATTTAATTACGTGAAAAAAAATTGAAAATTTAGAACAAGAACGAAATGAATTCACTAGTATCCTTTGTAAAGAGTTTTAGAATATATTAATTACTTCCATAATACCAGATCTCTAATGAGGGATCTAGAATTACCGAATCCAGTTACACCGGACAGACAAAATTTCATTTCTTTCGCACCAGTAGATGATGAAACAGTTACATATCGACGACTTAGATAAATTTTTGGCAGATGAACAAATTTGGCCAAAAGATCAATACGAAACTTTGGTCACTCTCACATCTAAAGTTAGTCTTGCTAAAATTAGTGGTATAGAATAGAATTTTGTGTGATGAAAAATTCATTGATATTTTTTAACTCATTCAATTTACATCGAAACGTTAATTCCGATACATGTTAATTTTGATACTAACAAACTTCTAATTTACATACTATAAACGTACAGAAAATTGCCGAAGTATGCCCAGAATGCAATCAAGAAAGGGAGGCGGTGCAAACAGTCAACTAACTCAACACTTTTCTAAAATTATTTTAATAATTAGACAAGTGAAAATGGTACAATTGATAATTTAATTCAAGATGATCAAATAAATGCTGATGATTATTCAAAAGTAAACCTTATAATAGATTTCATGATATTTAACAAATAGTATTAGATTGTTATGGTTCTATTTATTACGCGAAGTGGGCTGATGAATATATTATAAGATGGGACATTGAAAATCAACAATAGAAAAGAAGAGACCAGCATGAAGTGGTATTAAAAAAGTTTGATAATTTTGTAGATAAAATGAAGATTTAAATGAAGATTTAAATGAGGTAAAGTAATTTCCGAAAATTTTTTTGAAAATATATAATATATATTATTTAGATGGCAATTCACTTGAAAACAAGTGGTTTTTTCATTTTTTGTGGAATTGCAAAAGATCCAGAAACTCACGAATATGTATATGATGGCTTCATATTATTTTAAAGGGCAAAGTGTTAGAAATTATTAAAATAATAATTTTAATAATTTCGGCTGGGGTGTCTTGTTGATCTATACTTTATTCGACCAAATTTTAAAATATTTATTATGGCAACCAGAGATAAAATCAAATCGTGGCGTATAGTAAATAAATTGCTAAATGAATTGTTTATTGAGATCAAAGATTTCAAGGTAATTGTGTTAATTATTGTATTCGACGAAAAATTATTATTGTTAGAATTATTATTTATTATGATAAATTATTATTATTTTATTAGTTCGGAAGTGTTAGATGTGCACGGTGATAATGGAATTGGGAAGATCAGTAATCTCTGGAGTTGTTCTTAATTATATTCCTTCGCTATGGAAGTTCATTCTATAGTGCATGAAGCCCACATAAAGGTCATCATTATAGAATATTCTTAAATCCCAAAAAATTCTTTATGGCTGCCTATTTTTGAATTGGTGGATCGGTGCTCTTTAAAATTCTTGACTCATTTGAAAAAAATCATTGTAATTAGTTTTTCATTATTTTTATTTTTTTTAAATCGTGACAGAACCACAACCACCACCATCAAAATATTCACCATCACCACAACTATACCATCAAAGAAGCATGGTCATCACCAAAAGAGGGTGTGGAAATCCCAGAAAAAAATAAAAAGTATTGTGAAGCAAAATAAATTACAAGTAATAATGAATTTTGAATAAATTTAATAAATTTTATTAATTATAAATATTATTTATTTAGAAATTGTTAAGCGTCAATGTGGTCGGCCACCAAAAGGCCAAAAATTAATAATGGTAACGATAGTAATGATAATGCTAATAATTATAATGATAATAATGATGATGGTGAAGATTTAAATTTGGGTTTCGATGGTGATGATCGTATAATGATAATAAAGATGATAACAAAAATGAAGGTGACGAAATAATGATCATGTGAATGCAAATTTCCTTTATGATGAAGATTCTTTGATGATAACAACAACAGCCAACAATGGATGTGGATATAAGTGTAATCATAAATTAGAATATTTTTAAAATTAATTTCTATTATTTTACTTTATAAGATGAAGGTGAGGATGATAACTTGTCTTAATTATATGTTGATGGTCCATTGCATAATTCATTCGTTTTTAGCGATTCTTAAATTTTAAATATTTTTGAATCAAAAAAAAATTCTCGGGATTTTTCTTCGAAACTTCCTAATGAATATTCATGTATTTCATTCAAAGCTTTATTTATCAATCATTTAATTTTAATTAAAATGTATTTGACTATAATTTTTAATGTGAAGACTATACAATAAATTAAATTAAATTTGATTTTTCCTATGAATTATAAATTTCAATTTCCACATTGTTTTTTGATTCATTGATTCATTCAATGATATCTCTCAATATTTTCAATATTTTTTTTTACATATAGAGGTTATTAACCAAAAATTCTAAATTTAAGTAATAAAAATCTATCAATCTTAATCATTTCATTTAACATCATTTATCATCATTATTATTATAATAATTATTTTCAATAATTTCTATCTTTTATATTTCGACGTGTAAAGAATGTATTTAAATGAATTATTCAATAAATTACATTCATAATCAATTCTACACGAATGAATAAAATATTTAAAGAATAAATTTAATACTAAATTTTGATAATTTTAAATTATTATGTCTTAATCTTTATTATTATTTAATTTTTCGAATTAAAGTTAATTATCTAATTGTGGAATTATATAGTTTTTACAATTAATAGTGACTTTATTGATCACCCAATTCATTAGATGGATATCAATCAATTAGAAGAATTATGAGAAAGAATTAACTGTATATTTTATTAATTATAATTTATTCTCATTATATTTTTTATATCCGCTGGGTCGTCATCCCTACTATCCTCTTCATCATTACAGATCATCATTACCATCATTATTTTTATACAATTTAAAATTTTAAAAGCATTAAATAATAAGTTGTTGATTTCGTTCCGTTCGTTCAAACGTTTATGATCTCTCAAATAATATTATTCTTAATAATAATCTTTTATAATTCTTAAGGTTTTTTCATTTATTTTTCACGCCCGTCAAACTTCTGGATTTTATATTTTCCATAGCATATATTTATATCTATTTCACCGATCCTAATAAATTTTTAGATTATGATTGTGATGAGTCATTTGAGTCATTTAAATTTTAATGTTTCGTGAAGTTAATTTTATATAAAATCGAATGCAATTAGATTACACCGAATAATTTAACAAATTTAAGTTGCTTTTTAATCTTTATTAGCATAAATAAAATATAATTATTATATATTTTAAATGTGACAGGTATCTTTCATTACTGTTTATGTTCTTTTTTGTTCTTGAAGTTCAAATTTCAAAATTTCAATTTTTCCAACTAAATTATGATGATTCCATTTATAATATCCAAAATTTCTTCAAAATCTTTTAGAATTAATTGAGCGTTTTTTTTAAGTGAGCATTATTTGTCTGTTTTAATTCCGAAGGTCTATTTTTTATATGTTCAAAGTTGAGTTTCTTTTAAAATAATATATAATAAATTATATTTTGGTTAACTAAAATGTTTGAATTTTGACTGGCGCTGTATATATTAATTTATTATAATTATCATATATGAGAATCTTGCAAATATTTTAGTTAATTATTGTATTTAAAGGAAGGGCAAGTCCAAAGAAACAATCTCGGAGTAACATCTGATGCATTATCAACTGATTCAATTGAAATTAAAGATGCTGGTCAGAAGCTCTGCGCAATCTTAATTCTAATTTTTAAAAGCTTATTGATTTTTCTGTAAGTTAAATCAATTATCTTTGAAATAAATTTCCATGGATCCATTCGATCATTTTTCCAATATAATAATCAGATGCAAATTTCCTTCAAGAATCATTTCAGTCCTGAATTTTCATCAAAAGTAAATGAACCAACTTTAATCAAAAAAGAACGTGCTGCAGAACTTTCTTCATGGATTAATCACGCAATTTTGATTGTAAAATTTGCAAGAACTGATGAAATCATTGATGATTATTCAACAGAAGGTGATGGAAACAAATAACAGTTTTATTTTTTCATCGAAAAATGGCATATTCGAAATTCGATTTCAGCAGAGTTATAAATCAAATCAGAGCCTGACTCCATTGTCAAAATGATTATGGTCTATGGTTCAGTGGAATTGAATTTATAATAAATCAAATGTTTCCGATTTTACTCAAGATAATATGAAAAAGCTATTAGAACAGCAACTGAATATTTTTCTATTGTAGATTATGAATCATTTAAGATTATTAAAAACAAATTCGGTAAATAGGATAATATGATCTCATTATTTAAATAAGTTACATATTTTAATAATAATAAAATATAATTATTAAATAAATTAAAACGACATACCTACATTTGCTTGAAATTGAAAATGTCACCATTGTAGTATGAAAAACATGTGAACCTTTATTAATTACTATTTAAACGACAATATAATACATTAAAACAGGTTTTTCGATATATATTCAATCATTTCATTGGTAAAAGAAAGATATTTTAAACCATTTCAATATTTGAAAATATTCAATGTGCCAAAATATTTCGAAGATAAAATTCGTCATAAAATATAAAATTGGAGAATCATTATCTAAACAATAATAAATCTTAATTTATGTTTACAAAATTATTATAATGGGTAACATGATTTAGTATTAAAATGTATATTATTTCATGATGATAATAATTTATATTGAATAAATTTTTGAAATATCTTTTCACCGCCTTATATATTCTACAGAGAGTTGCAAAAGTTAATTCTTAAGTACCACTCATTCCGGGCATATTTATCAGATTACATATATTTAATGCTCACACATATATATTTATATAAATTTTGTATATATTTTGTATCCAGTTTAAAAAATCACAAATATTAATTGGAAATGCAAATTGTTCACTCGGCCCGAAATATTTAAAAAATTTAAAGCAAACTAAGCGGTCCTTTTTTCTTCTTCTAAATTCTTGGTAAAATTTAAAAAATTTAATTATTATTATTATTGTCATATTTTTTGGTTATTGATTCATCCAGTTCATCCAGGATTAATGTATTTCACCTGATAAAATTATTATCAATAAAAAGGTGGAAGGTCTATTTTGAAAACAGGATAAATTAACAAACTCAAATAATTTTAAATAAATATACAATAATTCAAGTATTAATAATGCAAATAACTTTAATGGAAGTAAGGGAGTAAATACCTTTTTTTCTTGATCCATTATCTTCACCATAAAAATAATAATAATTTGACAGGTAATAGAAGAGCAAGGTTGAAAATAAGTGAAAAGGCCTTAAAAATCAGACAAAATAATCGTGAGTTAAAAATATCTAAATTTAAACTATCTTATTTTATAATTTTTTGCATAAATTCAAAAGTACACGAATTAATTTAATTACACTATAAATTATATAGATTAATAATATAATTAACTTTATCTTAAAGTCACAATGCACACACTATTATTAATTTACTGATTAAAGCAGAAATTTTTTAAAACATTCTAAATGTAAATAAAATAAAGAATTATTGATTGATTTTTGGTGAGCATAACATGTAATTAGAACCAAGTAATTAAAAAAGAATAAGGTAGATGAGAAAAAGTGGAGAAGGGCGTATTGTTAAAATAATAATTATATTATAAAGTGGGGGACACCATAAGCCATCAACTAATTTTAGGTGGCGAAATTTCAAAATCAATATATCATGTGATTTTAAATAATATTTTCATTAATTTGTCTATACGACTTATTATTTTTACAGCATTTTTCCTGTTAACCCATGTCTATATGCATCCATCTAACGCCAAGATAATATAGCATAAGCTCACATGGTTTCTATTGATATAGAATTAAATGCAAAAGGAAAATTTTCTTTTAGTGTTCGCAAAGTATATTGACAGCAATCACAGATATATTTTTAGATACGCGGGTCATTGAAGTGAGAAAAAAAATTTATGTTAAATATTTTTACCATGTGAGTGATCACGTTTTTGAAATATTGACCAATCGCAAAGATCTCACATAATAATTTTGATGGCGAATTATTGATTTAATATATAAAATCATCAAACTTCAAGAGTTTATAACTCTAAATAAAATAATAATAATTTAAAATCTAATTCCGGTGAATTGTAGCCTAGCCTTCAAATAATCATTTGCCGCAAAGTTTTTTTTAGTATTACTATTTTTGTCAGAGCTATAACATTTTTAATTATTGATTAAATGTTTGATGGCTTATGGTGTCCCTCACTGATATATTTAAAATGGAATAAAATGTATTTATTATCAAGAAAAGAAAATTATGAAGAATCTGATATTACTTGTCTGCAGGTTGTAGCATAACATTAAAGTGTGAGTCTGATAACTAGTTTCATGATATAAACTGTAATATAATTAAAAATATTGTTTTTAATTTAATATAATAGTTATACTTTAAAAACCTTAACACGCCACAATAATAATTTTAACAAAATATTTACACATTCAAAACTAATATTAATATTCTAATTTTAAAGATACTAAATAATGATCATGGCAAACTATTAACGTTCATTAACAATTAATTAATTTAATAAATAATCAACCAATTAATTGTATTCAATCATTTTGTATTCGCTTTTTTATTTAATAAATATTATAAAATTTATGTAAAATTATATGTAAAATTTCAATAAACATAAATTGTATATAAAATATATATTTACATAGAAATCTATCTAAAACCACTTGACAAAAAGTATATGTGAATTTATATACAAAACTAAACTATTTAAAAAATAATTGCTGACGAAAACAAATAATATTTTCTATATCTGCCAACATCATCAATAAAATTCTCAACAGGATAAATAATTCAAGTAAAAATAAAATTAAATATTATTTTATGGCTAAATTACTCTTAGGCCTTAAGAAAAAAAGCAATTAGAACTAGGATTCAATTTTTTGATTTAATAAAAGCCAATAATATATATAACAATATTTCAGTATTTATTTATGTTTGAAAAAAATTTATAATTTTTACTTTCTTAAAAAAAATGGTATAAGGACACTATTTATGCTATTATAGTAGCTGTCAATGAAACTTGTCCAAATTTTCTTGCTTCTGAATTAACTGCAATCACTGAAAATACTACTTGATTAAATTATTTTTTCACTTGATATTATGCTATGTGCAGCACTCAATGTTGATGCTGAAATTGGAAAGGATAATAATACAATATATTTATTTAGCTTCATAAAAATATAATTATGTAATTCATAAAATTAGATTGACATATTATTATCCAAACAATTTTAATCTAGCAACCAGATTATCCATATTATAATCGGAATTATTAACAGAAGGTAAAGGTTTACTTATAATACTTGCTCCCGGATGAGTAGTTTCAACAGAATATAAATCTTCATCATCTTCATCACTCATTCTTTGTTCTGCCTTTAAAAACATAAGTGAATGTTCTGTTTTATCATCATACAACAGCTCATTAATCCATTTCTCCGATATTTTAAAAATTGTTTCAACACTGGGACGTTCAGATGGATCTTTGTTCCAACATTTTTCCATTAATTCGACATAACATTGAGGTGTGCCTCTATTAATTTTTGGTCGAAGTCCATTGAAAATATCAGCAGATAATTCTGAATCATATGCTCTATTAGCAAATGGTCTTTTTCCTGTTGAAATGACCCACATAATAATTCCAGCACTATAAATATCCGAAGCTTGTGAATATTGATATTTATTAAATACCTCAGGTGCAATATATGGCAATACACCATATGCTCCAGATGATAAGGTTTCATTTGCTAATCTACATAATCCTAAATCTCCTAATCTTATGAATTTATATTTATTATCATGTACTTCAGTTATCATTAGGTTTCCAGGATGAAGGTCACGGTGAATAAATCCTTTGCTATGAATAACTTTTAATCCCTTGATAAAAGAATTCAATAACCATAATCGTTCAATCCAAGGTAATAATTTATTTTTGTTAAGAAAATCTCTCAAATTTCCATTTTTCATATATCGTAAAACTATTGCATGTTCTTTTGTCACTGAATCTTGGGTTATGCCCAAAATTGGTAAAACATATTTATCACGACATTGGAAATTTGCAGTTAACTATATTTCAAAAATTAAGAATAAAATCAATATATTATTAAAAAAAAATATTGATATATTAATACATTTAATATTTACCTCTTTTAAAAATTCCGAGCTAATTTCTTGTGAATTTTTAAGTTTTTTCAAGGCAACTTGATTTGATTTGTAAAATTCAAATATCTCTTCAGGCATATCTATCCATTCTGCTTTCCAAATGCTACCAAATCCTCCTTCGGCTAAATATTCTATATTTTTCAATTTACTATAATCTATCCAACTCCAAATTTCCCATTGATTTGCATTTTCATCTGATTGAGTCATTTTAATAATCCTGTCAACTTCGGAATTGCCACTAGTCCATTTTGGCATTTCTTTAATTCTACAATTTGAACATGTGCCATTTCGTGTATTTAAATTTTCACAATTATTACATTTATGCTTTAATTTTTTTTTAACATTTGAAATTCCAATTTCATTTCGATATAAATATTCAATTGAACTTAGTCCATATTTTTCTCCTCCTTCAGCTGACTTTAGATACCACTGAAGTGCTTTTTCATCATTTTTTATAGTTCCAATTCCATTTTCATAACAATATCCAAGATTATTCTGACCCATAGGATCTCCCCCTTCAGCTGATTTCTGGTACCACCGGAATGCTTTTTCTTCATCTTTTATAGTTCCAATTCCATTTTCATAACAATATCCAAGATTGCATTGACCAAAATGGTTTCCACATTCTGCAGATTTCAAGTACCATTGAAATGCTTTCTTTTCATCTTTAGTGGTTCCAATTCCATTACCATAACAATTTCCAAGATTGCATTGCCCATCATTATTTCCTCCTTCAGCTGATTTCAGATACCAATGAAATGCTTCCTTTTCATCTTTAGTGGTTCCAATCCCATTGTTATAACAATATCCAAGATTGAACTGTCCATTATTATTTCCCCCTTCGGCTGATTTCAGGTACCACTGAAATGCTTTCCCTTCATCTTTTATGGTTCCAATCCCTTTTTTATAACAATATCCAAGATTTAGTTGTCCTTTACTGCTTCCACCTTCAGCTGATTTCAGATACCACTGAAATGCTTTCTTTTCATCTTTAGTGGTTCCAATTCCATTATCATAACAATCTCCAAGATTATATTGTCCATCATTATTTCCTCCTTCAGCTGATTTCAGATACCAATGAAATGCTTTCATTTCATCTTTAGAAGTCCCAATTCCATCTCTATAACAACAACCAAGATTGTACTGTCCATCAATATTTCCCCCATCAGCTGATTTTGAATACCATTGAAATGCTTTCTTTTTATCTTTTTTGGTCCCAATTCCATTTCTGTAACAACAACCAAGATTGTACTGGCCATCAATATTTCCCCTTTCAGCTGATTTCAGATACCACTGAAATGCTTTCCTTTTATTTTTGATGGTCCCAATTCCATGTTGATAACAATATCCAAGATTGTTTTGTCCATTATTATTTCCTCCTTCAGCTGATTTCAAATACCACTGGAATGCTTTCTTTTCATCTTTAGTGGTTCCAATCCCATTACCATAACAATGTCCAAGATTGTATTGTCCATCACTATTTCCTCCTTCAGCTGATTTCAGGTACCTATGAAATGCTTTCTTTTCATCTTTAGTGGTCCCAATCCCATTTCTATAACAATTTCCAAGATTGTATTGTCCTGCATGGTTTCCCCCTTCAGCTGATTCTAAATACCACTGAAATGATTTCTGTTCATCTTTAGTGGTTCCAATCCCATAATAGTAACACCGTCCAAGATTGTATTGTCCATTATTATTTCCCCCTTCAGCTGATTTCAGATACCAAAGAAATGCTTTCTTTTCATCTTTAGTGGTTCCATTCCCATTTCTATAACAATTTCCAAGGCTGCATTGTCCTGCATGGTTTCCCCCTTCAGCTGATTTTAAGTACCATTGAAGTGCTTTCTTTTCATCCTTAATGGTTCCAATTCCATTTAAATAGCAATTTCCAAGATTATATTGTCCATCATTATTTCCCCCTTCAGCTGATTTCAAGTACCACTGAAATGATTTTGCCTTATCTTTTATGGTTCCAATTCCATTATCATAACAATGTCCAAGATTATATTGTCCATCAATATTTCCCCCATCAGCTGATTTTGAATACCATTGAAATGCTTTCTTTTTATCTTTTTTGGTCCCAATTCCATTTCTATAACAACAACCAAGATTGTACTGGCCATCAATATTTCCCCCTTCAGCTGATTTCAGATACCACTGAAATGCTTTCCATTTCTTTTTGATGGTCCCAATTCCATGTTGATAACAATATCCAAGATTGTTTTGTCCATTATTATTTCCTCCTTTGGCTGATTTCAAATACCACTGAAATGCTTTTACTTCATCGTTTATAGTTCCAATTCCATTTTCATAGCAATATCCAAGATTATATTGTCCACAATTATCTCCTCCTTCAGCAGATTTCAAGTACAATTGAAATGCATTTTTTTCATCTTTAGTGGTTCCAATTCCATTTTTGTAACAATTTCCAAGGCTGCACTGTCCATTATTATTTCCCCCTTCAGCTGATTTCAGATACCAATGAAATGCTTTCGTTTCATCTTTAGTGGTTCCAATTCCATTACCATAACAATTTCCAAGATTGCATTGTCCATCATTATTTCCTCCTTCAGCTGATTTCAGATACCAATGAAATGCATTTTTTTCATCTTTAGTGGTTCCAATCCCATTTCTGTAACAATTTCCAAGGCTGCATTGTCCATAACTATTCCCTCCTTCAGCTGATTTCATGTACCATTGGAATGCTTTTGCTTCGTCTTTGGTGATTATAATCCCATTTTTATAGTAATGACCAAGACTATTCTGTCCATTAGTATTCCCTTCTTCAGCTGATTTCAAGTACCATTGAAATGCTTTTTCTTCATATTTTGCAGTTCCAATTCCATTTTCATAACAATATCCAAGATTGTATTGTCCATCATTATTTCCCCCTTCGGCTGATTTCAAGTACCATTGAAATGCTTTCTTTTCATCTTTAGTGGTTCCAATCCCATTTCTATAATAATTTCCAAGATTGTATTGTCCTGTATGATTTCCCCTTTTGGCTGATTCTAGATACCATTGAAATGCTTTCTCTTCATCTTTTGTAGTTCCAATCCCTTGTTGGTAACAATGTCCAAGATTGCATTGTCCACATTTATCTCCCCCTTCAGCTGATTTCAAATACCATTGAAATGCTTTCTTTTTATCTTCGATAGTTCCAATTCCATGTTGATAGCAATATCCAAGATTATTCTGACCGATATGGTTTTTCCCTTCAGCTGATTTTAGGTACCACTGGAATGCTTTCTCTTCATCTTTTATGGTTCCAATCCCATTTATATAACAATATCCGAGATTGCATTGTTCTGAATTATCTCCCTCTTCAGCTAATTTCAAGAACAATTGAAATGCTTTCTTTGTTCCTTTAGTGATTCCGATTCCATTTTCATATTCAGGATTGTATTTTCTATTATTTTTTCTTCCTTCAGATGATTTCAAGTACCACTGAACTGCTTTTGCTTTATCTTTTATGGTTCCAATCCCATTTCTATAACAATTCCCAAGATTAAATTGGCCATCATTATTTCCCCCTTCAGCTGATTTTGAGTACCATTGAAATGCTTTCTTTTTATCTTTTGTGGTTCCAATCCCATTTCTATAACAATTTCCAATATTAAATTGTCCACCATTATTTCCCCCTTCTGCTGATTTCAAGTACCACTTAAATGCTTTCTTTTTATCTTTAGTGGTTCCAATTCCATTTCTGTAACAATATCCAAGATTGTATTGCCCATCATTATTTCCCCCTTCAGCTGATTTCAGGTACCACTGAAATGCTTTCTTTTCATCTTTAGTGGTTCCAATTCTATTTTTATAACAATGTCCAAGATTGCATTGTCCCAAATTGTTTCCCCCTTCAGCTGATTTTAAGAACCATTGAAATGCTTTCGTTTCATCTTTGTTGGTTCCAATCCCATATTGATAACAATATCCAAGATTGTTTTGACCTATATGGTTTCCCCCTTCAGCTGATTTCAAATACCACTGTAATGCTTTCTCTTCATCTTTGATAGTTCCAATTCCATGTTGATAACAACATCCGAGATTATTCTGACCTATACTGTTCATACCTTCAACTGAATTCATGTACCACTGAAATGCTTTTTCTTCATTTTTTATGGTTCCAATCCCATTTATATAGCAATATCCAAGATTGCTTTGTCCCATATAGTTTTCCCCTTCAGCTGATATCAAGTACCATTGAAATGCTTTCTCTTCATCTTTTGTGGTTCCAATTCCATAATAATAACACTGTCCAAGACTGTATTGTCCATCATTATTTCCCCCTTTAGCTGATTTCAGATACCATTGAAATGCTTCCTCTTCATCTTTGATGGTTCCAATTCCATGTTGATAACAATATCCAAGATTATTCTGACCTACATGGTTTTCCCCTTCAGCTGATTTCAAGTACCACTGAAATGCTTTTGCTTTATCTTTTATGGTTCCAATCCCATTATTATAACAATATCCAAGATTGAACTGTCCATCATTATTTCCCCCTTCAGCTGATTTCAGATACCATTGAAATGCTTTCTTCTCATCTTTAGGTGTTCCAATCCCATTATTATAACAATATCCAAGATTTAATTGTCCAACATTATTTCCCCCTTCAGCTGATTTTAGATACCATTGAAATGCTTTTTTTTCATCTTTAGTGGTTCCAATCCCATTATTATAACAATATCCAAGATTGCATTGTCCCTTATGGTTTTCCCCTTCAGCTGATTTCAAGAACCAATGAAATGCTTTCTTTTCATCTTTATTAGTTCCAATTCCATCTCTGTAACAACGTCCAAGATTACACTGTCCCTCATGGTTTCCTCCCTCAGCTAATTTCAGGTAATTTTGAAATCCCTTATCATCATTATTCATAGTTTCGTTTTTGGTGTAATATATATTTTCTATGTATTTGGAGATTTTGTACTGTAAATTATAAGTTAAAAAAAAATTTATTAAAATTTCAACGTTATATTTTTTTTATTAACAGTTTGAAATGGAATATAACTTTTAAATGGGGAATAAATTTATATAAAAGGATTTTGATTTATTTTCTGTCGTTATGTGTCATCTAATTTCAATCGTTATATGAAATTAAATTTTCGCAATACATATAGATTTTAACAAATATGAAATTATGTGATTTATAAAATTTATGAAGACTATTCATATTCATATTTATATAGATTTATAAGTTTTAATTTTTTCCATTGTACGTTCTAGAATAATAGCAATCTGCATATTCTCCTTAGAATGATTTAATGATTAGATTTCTAAAATTGGAAATTTATGACCGGGTATAATTTAAATGTTTTCCTTCGTTTCTACATTCATCTGAACAAATATTAGAGTTTATTTTACAAAAATATCTCAGTTTGTATCGAAAATTTTAAAATTCAAAAATTATAATAATCGCTACGCTATCAATTAATATTTAAAAAAATATTTCCAGAAATATATGTAAAACACTTCTTTATAATCTAAAAATACTATGCACTCCGCAACTTGACGTGATAATAATTATTTAAATTAAATTTGTAGCCACTCTATAGAAAAATTCCAATTTTAGAAATATAATATATTTATAATAGAATTCGGTAATTCGCTGCGCTGTATGATTTAATGTACTAACAGATGATTTGGATGTAATAAATTATATGATTCTCATGATCATGTTAGACAAAAAATTTATGCAAGTTATGCGTAGTGTCATTGCTTAAAATGGGTAATACCAGGAACGGAGTGATGAAATCACGAAGTGTATGGATTATAGAAGGGAGAAATGGTGTTCGTCCGCAAAATCTTGAACGTGATTGGTCGGCATGATCGTATTTGTCATGTCCTGCATATTTTTCACACACGTATAAACGTCATGTATATGTGAAAAACAGAATTTGGCATAACGTAACGAAACGGCTCTTTAACGTTAGATTAACATCTTGACGAAACTTTTATGCCAACTTCTTGACGAAGTAACCTAAAATAACTTTGGCAAGTGGAAAGTAGTCCTTGGCATAATGAAATTTTCCTAGATCAAGGGATTTACGAAAGACAGAAATTGGTGTAACGTAATGAAATGTGCAGTTCGTTCGCGGTGTAATATTTACAAGAACCAACTTTCAAATTGCACTAACTTCTTTGGAATGAACGAATTCAGCCCTACTAACATTCGTATTGTAAAAAATTCCCGCTGACAGATCATAATCACCCCCTTCAATTATTTTTTGTTGAGAAAGGATTCCTTCGATCTAGAAGAATTCAACCCTACTAACATTCGTATTATAAAAAATTCCCACTGACAGATCCTTCGAGTATATTTTCCCTTCTTACTGAACCGAGAAAGAAATCAAATTTTTATATTGTACTAATTTCTGTTTCTTGCAAATCCTTCAATCCATTATGCCGTCGCTTGCTAAAATAACTTTCAAGTTATTTCGTCAAGCGCAAGAACTTGCCTCGATCTTCTAGATCGAAGGAAATTCTTTCTCAACTTAGTAAAAATTCTCAGAGAATTAATTGCATCAACCAACTAAATGAACCTCAAAGCGCTCCGTTCCTGGTTTTAGCGCGACCACAGGTCGCGCCGCTATCTAATTTAATATCGTGTGATTACATCATACTTATCTAGTCAGAGTAAATTGGTAGAACATTCCTTTATGTTATTGAATACTTGCAATATTCGAAATTGGACTGCTTTTGGAACATATATTTCTAATAATCACCAAAATTGGGCTTGTAGTTTTTTCGGTTTTAGTGGTAATTTTATCAAAAGTCTCGATACTAAAAAATTAATTTTTATTCGTATTTTTAAAAGATCTTAAAAAATAACTAATTTTGTGAGTAGATTTATTAATGCCGTGAAGGTGGTGATTGATAATTCCGGCTATTTACAAAATGAAAATGCTCTGATATATATATATAATTAGTTAATGTCGTTTTGGGATGTTTCGCTGAAATGATTGTCGTGGTTTTATGTGGTTAGTACATGTCTGTGTTATGGATTTTGTGTTATCCTTATAGATGTTGGTGTAACTAAATGCTTGAGTTTAACGAATAATCAATGCAAAGATTATACTGGAGAATACTAACAGAAATGAATAGTCATACCTCGGATCATACTTTTCTCCATAGAAGAATCAGAATTACCTTTTATCTTGAAAAGAAAACAATTTCTGATATAACTTGTGTTTACTCTAAATATCAACAAATTGCAAGGTCAAACATTATCTCATGTTGAAATCTATTTATCAAAATTAGTATTTTCTCATGAGTAACTATATATTGTAATGTCAAGAATCTATTTATCAAAATTAGTATTTTCTCATGAGTAACTATATATTGTAATGTCAAGAATAAAAAAAATAAAAACGCAAAATTTGGGTTAAAAATGAGAAATACTTCATAAAAAAATATCTATTTTTCAATGTATTTGCAAGCTAGCTTTGTGAACATAGATATTTAAGTAGTCTCAAACCTGATAAACAATTTAACTTAGTAACTTGAAGGTAGTTTACTCTGATCAAAGTATTAAAATTATTTCACAAAATTCTGAAAGTGAAAAATAATTCGTGAGTGTTTGTAATTAAAGAAATGGACATCTTTCGATCTATTTGCAAGCCATCTTAGTGAAAAAAATATTCAAGCAGTCTCATACCTGGTAAACAGTTTTACTTAGTGGCTCAAAGGTAGATTACTTTGACCAAATATTAAAATTATGTTACAAAGTTCTGGAGGTGTAAAAAATTCATGAATATTTGTATTTAAAGAAATGGGCATCTTTCGATTCGTTTACAAGCTAGCTTAGTAAAAAAAAATATTCAAGTAGTCACATATCTGATAACCAATTTTACTTAGTAGCTTAAAGGTAGTTTACATTGACAAAAGAGCTTAAATTGCGTTATAAATTTCCGAAGTACACGAAAAATTTAAATGCATATTACTAAAAAAAATAGTTATTTTTCAAAGTATCTGAACGAAAATTGATATTGAATAACTTGACAATTTCTTTAATTACTAATCCGCCGATGAATCGGAGCACCAACCCGAAGTTGTGTTTCCTATGGCATCTAAAAAATAAAAATAAAAAATCAATAAAATTGTAGTTGAAATAGAAATCAATATGAAAGAAATGAAGATAATAGATAGAAATTTCTATCTATTGTTTTCATTCTCTTCTATTTTAAAATAGAAATATCATCATCTTTTTTTACACAAATTTTGTAATAAATAATTCCGTTCTAAAAAAAATTCAAGTTTTAAAATAGTAAAATTTGTAAAAAATAAAAAAAAATGTTCGCGATTAAAGTTTTTTTTTTCGGATTATAATAATAACAATAATTTAAAATATAAATCAATAATACAAATAAACCTCCATAAAAATTTTTTCCTCCGATTTTTAGAGTATGAAATATATTATAATTTAGGTTAGGATTAGGATAAATGGTCAATGTTGGAATATTATATTAGGAAGATTTTTTTTTGAAAAGGAAATTGTTACATAACACCACTTTCTTGGTTTAAACAAACAAAAAATCACTGCTAATCAATAAATTTTCGATTTTGTACGCTATCCAATTTTCGTTAAAGTTACACTGCCTGATTTAAAATACAAAATTTAGAAGTTCTTTTAGAATACCACATTGCACGAAAATAAAAATTATTCCTTTTACAATAATAATAAGCGAAAAAAAAATATTAATAATATTTTTTCAGAATGTTGTGAAAAGAGTTTTTTGGAATCGATAATATATACATGTACAAGATTAAGACAACAAAAACTTAACAAATACGACCATTTATTTATTTATTTAATCGTAAAGAAATTATTTTTAGAGGAGATTGATTATAACTAACTTTGTGAAACAATTTTTTCCTATATCCATTTCATAAGAGTAACCATAGTTTATTTTAACACTAAATTTTCGTGAGCCGGAGTCCGCAAAATCGAAACTTCTGTATCTGTTCCATGCAATTATTCTATTCTATTTCATCACATCATAATGACACGATCAAGTTTAAATTTAATGGCTTTGCTAATATCGTGGTTAACAATTTTTTCTCTGATGCCTTCAGTATCTGGAATTTTTGCGTATAATGAAACGAATCAATTCGACACACCGCCACAGATATGGCAATACGGGAAATATTTGGATGGGACAGTGGTTATTCGAATTATTAATAGGAACCCTAATAAAATACAGATTTCCGGAGAAGTGTGGGTGAGACCAGAGTTATCTTTACGCATTATTCATCCTAACGGAACTGTCAGTGAAATAAACAAAAACCTAGAAATTCAAGAATTTAACTGGCACATCACTACAAGTCCTGATGGTGATTACCTGGACCCTATAAGTATATTTGCGCTTCAAAAGGGTTTCTTGCTTATTAGATACTTTAATGCTTCAAATTCTGATGATATTAATACTTATGAAGAATGGGGACGTATTATTGATTGGAATGGTAATTTATATGAGTAAATATTTTCAATAATTCTATCATTATCATATCATATTGCGTATTTTTTAATCAACTTCAATAACAATGGAATTCATTATTACTTTTATTCAAATATATATTCTAAATTATATAGTGAAGTAAATTTCGGAGGAGCTTACATCAAAAATGGTATATGGTATCCATCAGCAACAACAATAGTGACTAATGTTGATCCGGAAAAAGGGTTTTTAAGGATAGTTGGGATGAATGTAACTTATGTCGAGTGGCAGCAATATATGATGTGAGTTTTTTGACATATGTTTGATATTATAATTTTATTTTTATATTTTTATTTTTATTTTTATTTTTTATTTTTATTTTTATTTTTATTTTTATTTTTTATTTTTATTTTTATTTATTTTTATTTTTATTTTTATTTTTATTTTTATTTTTATTTTTAATTTTTATTTTTATTTTTATCTTTATTTTTATTTTTAGAGATTATTCATTCAATCTTAAAAATTTGTCAGAAGGAAATATTACACTTTCCCAAAGTGAAACTTCAACAGTATTTAATACCATAGCTACTGTTGACGAAGGTTATAGCATAATTTTCGGAAATTCCAACTCCACTAATTCCAACAGTCTTTTGTCCACGGTGTATGATTTAAAAATAGGATATAATGAAACACAATTTAGTGCGCCAAAACTCCTTTATCAATCCTTTAATATTACATTATCTAATCTGTTTTGTGGTATTTCAAGTACTGGAATTGGAAAAGTTTGTATACTTGACATTGTACAGAGCAATGTCACTAGTTATGTGAAACTTAATTTCTTATCATCTGGCGTTGTTACAAAAATCACCTCAATACCCGAATTGCCCTCAAGTTTTACTACAGGATGGTCAGTAGAAAGTATTCCTTATGGTGGTTATTTATTCTATAGTTATATACTGAATGCAACAAATCATACCAATGCTTATGGATACTATTTTAACGAATCCGCAAAAAATTTTATTGAATGGGATTTTTCTGAACCTTTAGTTGTAAATTTGCGAGGAATTTTGTTAATTCTGCCCAATAATACCATGTTAATATCGCAAATTGAAAATTTAAATACGTGGAGTTTTCTTACCACTGATATTCCCAACTACTCAGGAAATTTGGATAAGGGTTATTCAAATCTTCTAGTAAATTCCACAAGTCCCTCAATAAATACTAATATTTCTAATATTTCAACTTCAACGGATATGGGTAATATTACAATCACATATTATGAGCCAGTAGAGCTTTCAGATGGAAATATTTGGATCTATCGAATTGATGATGGTATCGACAACAACGTTACTCGACAATTTGTTAATGGTAACAACAATGAATTTTGTTCCATCTCTGATAATGGATTAACTGTAACTGTAAAAGTTATTAGAAGTACCTTTGATTATCCTAATAGCCAATTTTATGTTAAAGTTGATAATAATTTTGTAAGAAGCAAAGGATATGGTGAACCCATAATGGGTATATATGAAAATATTTGGAAATTCAATACAAGTATGTAAATGATATTATTTTATTATTTTATTAAATTAAATGCTAAATATTTTTCTCTCTTTATATCCTGACGGTTTTTAGATCCAAGTGAAGAACCTTTTGCAGGTAAATTTCAGTGCAATTGTTATTATGTGTTTATTTAATATTAATCACTCAAAACGTATTGAAAATTCTACAATAGACTCAGTATCCGGAGTGCTGCGTTTAACTATAGAAGGCACTGAATACTACGAAAATCTTAGTTCGATTGGAAAATCTTTTTTCTTTTCTGATCTACAAATTAAATTATCTAAAATTATTCCTGTTGACAATAAGCGACTAAGTTCAAATG
The DNA here is from genome assembly GCA_003547095.1 of Diversispora epigaea. Lineage (NCBI taxonomy): Eukaryota > Fungi > Glomeromycota > Glomeromycetes > Diversisporales > Diversisporaceae > Diversispora > Diversispora epigaea. The sequence continues at coordinate 148,781 of PQFF01000121.1, forward strand.
AGAAAACCCAAGTTGATAACACTGTTAGTCCTAATCGTCGTCAAATATTAATTTCACTTAATGTTAAATCATCCAAAGAAAAAAGTGTTAAATCTATTATAGATGATTTGGATGATATGATTAAATATAAAAGTATAACTTCCATTAGTTTATTCCATACCACGAATTGTTTGGATAAAGTTTTTGGATTTAAACCAAAACGTAAGTATATTTTAATTTTTTAACTTATTTACACGCCATCATGACTAATCACTCTTTAAAATGTTTCCTTTTCATTAGAAAACTTATGGGATAAATACAAGTGGAGATTTTTCATTGTTATATTTGTGTTTGGACTTTTATTGGTTCTTTTCTTTCTAGCACAAAAAAAAGAAAGCGAGGTAAAAAGAATGATATCTTATTTGTTTAGTATATTTAATATTGTAGAAAATGAAAATTTGTGTGTTGACATTATTTAAATTCTCTTAAAGGGTCGTAACATGGCTGTTTTACAGCTTGGATTAATTATTTTTGATTTTTTTATGGATTTCCTTTTCGTCAGATACAATGGTAAAATTGTTGAAGTATTATTTATTCCAAGGTAAATTTATTAATTAATACAGTCAAGTCTCTCTATGATCACACATTTTATCCTCACATCTTTGTATAATCACACTTTTTGTGAGAACCAATACATCGTAAAGCTAAATAAAAAACCTCTATATCATCACAATTCCTTATAATCATTTTTTTTGGTCCCAACTATGTGATTATAGAGAGACTTGACTGTATTTATATATTTGTTTATTCATTATTTATTGAAAACTTATATAAATATATAAATAGTATCGTATTCTTGATTGTTCCGATTTGTATCAACACTATTTGGGCATTTTATATTATCGTTGAAGAAAACAAATCTGTAACTTTCATGAACTGGTTCACTCAACATGGAAAAATAGCATCATTATTCACAATTTTATCAGGCTTTGATATTGAAGCATTAAGTATTCTCTATTCGAATATGGCCGGGTTTGAATTTTTTCAAGCACCATTTTCAATTAAAGGAAAAAGTAAAATCTTTTGTGCTTCTTGTTTAAATATTTTTATTGAAGATATTCCACAAGTAATCATTCAAGTCAGTCTTCAAATTATTTTTTATTTATATGAAAAAAAAATAATTATTTTGTTTTGTTTTCTAATTATCAAAATTTCAATACTTTTTTAGATATTATATTATTATAGTGTGGTTACATATGACATAATTCCTCTTCTTGCACTTTACTCTTCATGTTTTAATTTGTTAATAAATATCGTTGCCAGATTATTTCAAGCAATAAATTTTTATCGATATGGATCTTTGGAATATATAAGTTCACATTCACAGAATAAAGATGAAGATGATTTTGGAGATCTTCAACCAATTCAAAATCCACTTCAGAATCCAGATATTTTTGGAGGGTTTCAACCAGCTACTGAAAGAAATCCCATTCGAGAAGTAACACCTTAACAAAATGTATTATTGTTTACTTTACTAATATTATGCACATTTGTAGAGGGAGAAATAAATATATTTTGATTGGCAAATTTATTAAATATATAGTTTCTTTATTTAGGTGAAACTTGTAATATATTACTTAATTATTAGGAAATATCTATATTCAAAATATAAATAAACGGGCAGTTTATCTCAAAAATTAATCATTCCACATCTGTCATATCAAGGTTCATCAAAAAAATTAATAAGACATAATATATTATAATATTATGAGACCTAATAATATCACACAAACTACCCATTATAATTATATTTAAATCTATAATTTTCACTGATCGAATGAACAAAAATCGGAATCCTATTGATGGTGCAAATCGAACATCCTATTTGTGAAAATTCATAATGCAGTGTCTAGCTGCTGTTAAGGTTTGTAATTCATGATTTTGTAATTATATTTTATTATATTTTTTTATTATATTTTTATTTATTATATTTTTATTTATTATATTTTATTGTATTTTGTTGTATTTTCTTTAGTTATCAAATCCCAATGCAGCTGATGACTTAATAAAGCTATAACAGATGCAATACTTCAAGCTCAAAATCTATCACAACTTCTGAGATGCCATTTTGAATTAATGTTTTTTTTTGCTATTTGGTAGCATTCTTTTTTAATGGTAGTTTTTAAAATAGAGAATACTTGTTAAGGGTTTTTTTTGTATATTTTTTTTCTTTTTTATTGAATAAAATTTTTTATTTTGTAATTACATTTGATTAGATGCAAATTATCATATTACATCAATCACTAATAATTGTGATCACATAATCGATGCTGTCGATTAGGGTGAAAAAATATTACATCGAAGAAAAGCAGTCTTTAATAAAAAAAATATAAATAAAAACATCTATAAAAATATATAAATCGATAATATTTAACGACTTTGATAAATCACACCAGTGGTGTTCAACACCAGTTGATTTTTAACCAATAAAAATAGAGCACATGATTCATAATGTAATAATTTTTAATGCATATGGGCCAATTTTCGGAATGAAATTTTATATATTAAGCTATATTATAAGCATTTTAATTTTAACAATTATTTTTGAATTTTATCATTCCACAAATACTTTTGCTAGGGGAGTGTAGATATAATTTTTTTAAAAAATAATCTCTTATATATTTATATTTTTTAGGGTTCCAGCTTACATCCTTCCAAATCCACACTTAATATTGTCCTTCTAATAAAGCTTATATGAGGATCACGGAATTTGAGAGGCAAAAAAAGTTGCACAAGGGCTGCTGGTTGATGTTACTTTTGGATCTGATACTTACAATTACCTGTCAAGACAATGCAATGGTAAGAATTATATAATATTTCAAAAGTTATATTACATGCACAATTTTTAAACATTGCTGTAACTTAAACATTTTTTAAAAAAAATCATATAATTTCATTTAATGAAATTTGTTACTTGAAACAAAAAAAAATAAAACATTGTTGAGCCAAATCCCATCGAAGTAAAGAGGAAGAAAAAAAAAGTTGCGATTTGGCAGATCACAGATGATTAAAGTTCTTTAAAACAAGTGTGGCTTCATACCGGTAATGCATTTTGAACAAGAGATTAAAATATTGTCTATTGTTTTTATTAACAATTTTATTAATATCAATTTTTCGATATTTCGATGTTTTCTACTATTTATTTGATTTACATTTATTAATAATTCTATTATCAATTCTATTTTACTAGCAATTTTTCATTAATTGTAATAATGATTTCTATTTATTATAACTTCTAACGATTTTATTTATCCCTACATTTTTTACTAATGATTTTATTTATGCTAACACTTCTATTTCTTATTTCTATTCAATTTGTTTTACTAATTATTTTGCTATCAATTCTCTTTTTACTAATACTACCGATTTCTTTTTTTACTAACAGTTCCTGAAAAATCTATTCAAAAGACTAAAGAAGAAATTGCATAAGTTGTAAGGAAAAATCAGAAGATACAATGCATGCATTTAAATGTCAAGGAAAATGTAAACCTTACAAGAATCTAAAAATAACTTTTTTGACAATAGAAGAATAATCTATTAATATTTTTGTGGCCTTGGTTAGGTTTCTGGGTATAAATCCCCTTATAATATCTTCAAATTAGAAATATCTTTCTTTGTATTATATTTCTCATCTTCAACCTCGATAGTATAAATTTTAATGGAGTTTACTTCATCAATAATTTCAAACATTCTGGATTCAATTGAGAACGTGCTGGAAAACAAGAATAGATAAATTTTTAAAATGGTAAAAAGAAAATGATATTGCAAAAAAAAAAATTAATTACAATAAAAAAAACCAAAATAAACGGAAGAAAAAAAAATTAGACAATAGCAAAAGCAAGATATAAATACAGTACTTATGTTCGACATCAATATAAAAATCTTCATTTCGACTTTTTTTGACTCATTTAAAGTTTCTTTGATTATTTCATACATGGAATTTAATTTCTATTATTGTTTATTTATTAAGTTATTAATTGAAATATTAATTATCGTTTCATTTTTTTTATTTAGATTCGGTGGATTAATTAATTTATTTATTTGATTCTTTATTGAATTATTAATGTATCATTTTAAATCGGATTATTTAAAATTTTTGAGATAATACGATTCCCAATCCCAGAAAACTCTGTATTTTGTTTTCTGGTATCCAATTGTTTTATTGATTCTTTAATCGATTAATTAATAATTTTTTGATATAGTATCTCATATTTAGTTAGATTTCAATAAAAGTTTTCATCGAATCATTGATAATTGTCTTTATCTCATTATTTAGAATTTTTAGAACACAATAGTTATTTCATTGATTTATTATAATGATTCAATTTGTCAAATTTTATTGATTTTTAATCAATTAATTAATCAATTTCTTTCGATGTATTGTTTAAAGTTCATTATCTTAATCAATATTTCTTATTTATTATTATTCCCTATTTTGCATATTATATTATTATTATATATTGTTAGTGGGTATTATACGAATTGTTGTCTTGTATTTTATACAAATTTTAATAATTATTTCATTGATTACATTGATAATTTATTTTAATAATATCGATGATAAAACTTTTTATTTCATATCTGATATCGTCATTTCGATGAATAATGAAACAATGAATAATATAAACAATAAAAATTATTTTTCATATTATATATTAGGATTTATTGAAAAAGTAAAAATCATAAGTATGTATTTGCATGTTTAGAAAATTAAAAAATAAATGGATATGTAATAAAATTTAATATAAATTTAAAACCGTAATTTGTAATAGACGAAAACCACTTTGATTTGGAAATTGTATCAACATATTTTTTTAAGTAATTGCGTTTAAAAAAATAGTCTTGATATATCTAAATAAATAAATAAATGAGATTAGAAAAAATTACATAATATTAATAAATGCAGCATTCAAAATTTTTTAAAATTGATAAATGTTATGTACTCATTTAAAAATCTAGTAGAAATATTCCCATTCTGCCCGGCAAATTACGCAAGTGACCTTTTTTGTTGCTGGTAACGATTGTTCCCATTCAGTGAAACAATCTTGGTGTATGTTGTTTCCACAACTTTCGCACCAAATTAAAATTTTTTGATTTCCCAAAGGTTCGTAACTAATTATTATAATATAATATAATAGATTAGATTGAATTGATTTAATAGATTAATTTGATTTAATGTTCAATAATATTTAGAGATAAAACATACCAGCATGGACAGTTGTCATCTATCGGTTTACGATTATGTTGTTTTCTTGAGGCAATTGCTTTAAGTTGGTCAACTGTCCCTTCGCTAGGCTGTTCATCGGAAAAAAAAATAATTAATAATCTTTCAAAAAATAAATTACAATCTTAACATTTTAAATAAATTTTTTTTTACTTTAGTAATATTAGGGGAATTATTGAAAATTGATTTTAATTCTTTTTCAATCAGCACTTTCTGGTAAATGAGATCGCTGCTTGGATCCACGTCTAAAATCCTTAAGAATATAAAGAGCTAATATAAAAATAAATAAATATTAATATATGAAATTTAAGAATATCGATACAAGATTATCGAAAATTTTTTGCTTACAATATGTTCGCAACGAATTCCTAATAAATATAATTTAATAAAAATTAAAGTTAATACATAAAATAAATTTAAAATCAAAATCAAAAATTTGTGTGAATTTTTTTGTCACATGAAATTATTAAAGAAATTATATTTACCATTCTGGAAATCATGGCAGGAGCATGATACAGTTTTTGCAATATCGGTGGTGTAAACCTAAAGAAGGAAAGATATAAAATAATGTTAATAGAAAAAAACTTCGGTTTATGATTAATTTATTCTACGTACACATCCAGTTGGGCTTAAGACTGAATATTTTCGGTGTGTTGGGTCGATTTCTTTGCAGTCAATCATGTACATTGGTTGGTTCATCGATCGTTCGATTCTTTTTTTCTTTTCCTGGGATAAATTAAAATAAAAAAAATACATATTTAGATTAGATATAAATACGTACAAATGTGTACAATCCTCCAATTAAATTAGACTATAGAATTTATACTAACCTCGCAAACTTTTATATATCTCGTTTTCCTTATTTTCTTTCCTTTTCTTTTTTTGGCGGACTTCCTTTTTTTTTTGGTAGTTGCTGATCTATCTTCATCTTCGGCTGCCCTTCTCTTTCCTAACGATGAACCTTCTTCATTTCTTTCAGTTACTTCACTTATTACATTAACCTTTCCTTTGCTCTCGCCCCTTCGAAGAGTGGTAGTAGATTGATTATTTGTAGTATCTATATTGGTTGTTCCGTTAGAATTAGAAAGTCCTGCGCTGTTGGTTTCAGTAGTTATATCCATAGTAATTAATATTTGGAATAAGTTTTTAGAAAATCCAAGGTTGTTATCGGATAAGTTTTCTTTTTCAAAATGAAAATTTTATTCAGATATTTATAATGTTAGATAGGATGTAATTTTCGTCTGATAATGTAAAATATTGCATATTTGATAATACGATTCTCGGTTTTTCTTCAAGTTTTTTAGATTTAAACTCAATTAAGTAATTTTTTTTTTCGATAAGAATAATCATACTAATAACCAATCACTATTGTATTCATTATCATAATGTAAGAATAAGAAGAATAATAATAATGATTTTAAATAAACTAAGAAAATGATTGGTGAATCTAAAGTACATTTTTAATTATAATTGTTATTCTTAACTGCGCTTAATTCTATAACAAAGAAAAAATAATAATATAGAAACAAAAAAATTCCAAATATAGTAAACTCTAACTATACAAATGATATAAAAAAAAAAGTATTATGTTTCAATACAATAAAATATGTATGATTTATTTCACAAAAAAAAATTTAAGTATATTTGTTATTGTTATTCAGGATAAGATAATACACAAAAAAATTTCCAAATATGGTTCATTAACATCGCATCGTTAACAAATATTTTAAAGTAAATTTATTATTGTATTGTTGTTTTGGATAATACAATACATAATATAATGCATTACATAATTAGATTAAAATAGCAACTATTACGTTAATCACATGATTTTGCATGACTTTCCTACTAATAATTTAATGATAATAAAATCGTGGGGTATAATATATTAAATAGCATATTATAAAATGTAATAAAAAAAATCACAATTTTATTTGTTTCAATCTTTAACTAATATAATATTGAATAGTTAATATAAAATAATATAATATTTATCAGAGCAATAAGATCACACACATATAACATAATATACTATAAGCGGAATTTCAATTAGTGAAGCTCAAAATAATATTATATTATTATTGTGGACAATAAAAAAGGAAAATGTTAATGTGAAATAATGAAAATGATTACATCAGTTGACAAAAATAGGAAAAAAGAATAATTATAATAAATGAAATGAAAAAAAAAAACTATCAGATGTTAGGTAAATAATAAAAAAAAAGAAAATAGGAGAGGCATCAAAAAAATATAAAAAGGATTTGAATTTTATCAGTTTTCATTTTTTCCCCACTATTATTCACGTTAATAATATTTAAGTTTGATAATTTCGATCTCGCATTACATATACTCTTTCTCTAATAATTCTAAAAACAATCGACAAAACTAAATTTTAAATCAAACAAATTATATATTTGATTATCGAATTTAATAGAAATGAAAAGACAAAGATCACTATCACCTTCTGATTTGTCGACACCACCAAACAAAAAAATATTAATTGAAAGGTCTCCTGAGAGTATAGTGCAAAGACGGGAGACCTTAAATGAAGTTAATAATAAACAAAAAGTAAATTATTCACCATTTTAGAACTCAAATAAATTTTATTATTAAATTTCGAATATTATAAATTTTTTATTTTATTAAACACATGACTTTTGCTTGAATTCTACAGAAATCAAGTGGACTTACTACCCCACTTCCAATCAAACGTGTATTTGGATCCGGGACCAAATATACCAGCAATTCATTAATGGGAAGTTTTGGTAATATCTTAAGCTCACAAAAACCAAATTTCTCGATTTTTGATGAACAAACTTCACCAAACGACGACGACGAAGAGAATGAGAACGATGAGGATAAGGAATGTGGTGCGGAAGAAGAAGTTCCATTTGGAACTGTGACAAAAACTTTATTACAAGAACAAAAAGGTAGAAACATTAATAACGAGAATAATAATAATGTATAATAATAATAAAAATAACAATAATATTTTTTTTTATATTAATTTATTTAGTACTAACTGGAGAAGAGGATGAGGTTACTCGACATTTAGTTCGAGCCAAATTGTATTTTATGGATGGACAGTGGAAAGAAAGAGGAGTTGGTACTTTAAGACTCAATTATCCTAGAAATAACAAAAAATCTCCTCGATTAGGTAAACTTTCAATATAAATTTATGATTATTTACCGACCATTATTATATTATTAACGAGAGTTCAATATTTAATAAATTCATAGTCATGCGATCCGATAACGTATTAAGAGTGATCCTAAATGTGGCATTATTTAATGGAATGCATATTGAAAGATCGCAGGAGAAATTCGTAAAATTATTCGCATTTGAGGATAAACTCGTTCATCTAGCAATTAAGGTTTGTAATTTGTGATTTTGTAATTATATTTTATTTATTTATTGTTTATTATTATTTATTATAATTATTATATTTATTTTATTATATTTTATTGTATTTTCATTAGTTATCTAATTCTAACGCAGCTGATGAACTATACGAGGCTATAATGGACGCAATAACTTCTCGTGCTTGATGAAAAATTCTTAGAAACGTTATTTTAAAGTAGTATTTTTTTTTTTATCTTTGGTAGTTTTAAACCACGAGAATTTTATATGTTTTTTCTCTTATTTTGATATTTTTACATTTTATTATTTTACTATTATTTTTTTTTTACTTTTCAATATTATATATATCCTTTTTCAAGAATAAATATATTTCAAGTTATAGAATTTCTTGTCTTTTTTTGTTGGAAATACTTAATAAATCAATGTGAATATATGTGAATCATCATGTTGTATTGTATTCTAATAATTATGTGACGGTCTAAATTACGGAATTTGGGGAATTTTTCCAATACAAATTCCAAAAGGGCGATGTAACAACTAAATAATAATTATAATGATGAAGTGGACGAATTTTTCAAGAATAAAGAAAAAGAAATTGATGATGGTGATAACAATGATGATAACACCAATGATGAATATGATAACAATAACGATTAAGATGATGATATGACGAAAAAAATGATTATGTGAATTTTCTTTATAATGAGAATACTTTGATGATGCTCGCCACATATGTCCAACAACTACAACAACGACAGCAAATGATAAATGAGGATGTATAAATCATAATATTCTTAAAATTATATTCATTTTATTTAAATTTTTATGGGGCGACGGAAGTGGAGGTGGGGTAAAAAAAGAAAGTTTGAAGAAATTGAAGATATTTTCAATTTGGTATTTAATACTCTTAAAATTTTAAATTTTATAATAATAATAATGATAATGAATTTAATAGATGAAGGAGAAGATTGTAATAATGATGATAACAAATTTAATAAATGAAAAAAAAAAAGATTGTAATAATGATAGTGATAATAGTAGAGATGATGGTGGTTATATCCCTGGTCGTGTAAGTAAAATTCAATTTATGTTTGTTGTATTAATAATTATTGTTTTAAAAAATTCTAAATTACCTTTTTCTATATTACAGTCGACTTTCTGCTTAACTGATGGTGTGATGCAGCGAAATTTTTTTTTGTGTGGCTGTACTTCGTGTTGTGCACATTTTAATAAATTTGTCGAGTATAATTTTTTTATGTCAAGTATTAAATTTTCTTTTCGTTCCTATCTTACAGAATTAAATTTATTTTATATATTTTTCTTTTTTTTGATTTCATAAATATGTAAATATTTATTATTTTTTAATTTTTTTATAATAAATCATATCATGTAATAGTAAAAATAATTGTCTGTTAAGTGTTGGTTTAAAGGGTTTTGTTTTGTTATAGTTTGTCATTTTTAGAGACTGTTACGATTTTACTTGCACTTGTTGATTATGAAAATATTCTGAAGAAATTTGCTTTGTTTTGGAAAATTATAATCATATAATTAAATTGCTGTTTCATATTTTTGCTCTAAAAACAGATCTAATACGAAATTTCAGTGTTCAATTATTAACACATATTAAATATTATAATTCATTTATTTACTTGAAAATAAAACATTAATACAAAAAGTAAATTTATATTATGTTAAATAAATTCTTGCATTGTTTAAATTAATTATAAATAAATAAATAAATAAATTATTTCTGTAATGTTTATCTAATAATTCAATAGTCGATAAATTAATAAATAATTTTATGTATTGTTTAAATAATATCAAATTAATATAATAATATTTCATCAATCAACAAAAAATAAAATTTTGTGTATTATTGTATTGTTCATTGTTTCATTATTCATCAAAGTGAAGTTTATGAAATAAAAAGTTTCATTATCGATATAATTAAAATATTAATAAAATAAATCAATAAAAATTGCATACTTAATGGATTAACGATTAATTACAATGATCGTAATATTTAATCTTCTATAATATAATACCACAATTCGATAAATAATAATCGATTACAACTTGATGTTGTATTCATTGCATCGTTCATTAAATTGAAGTGTATGCTCATCATCGTATTGTATTTTTATAGTATAATATGGATAATAATATAATAGGTTCACCCGATCACCAGTTTCACAAATACCACCAATACCAAAATAATATTCATTTGGAACCCACAGCAATAACTTGATGAATATCGGTGATGATAGTTTTACTACCATTGTAAAGCCCTCATTTCAGGCTTTCGAATGGTACTAGAAACATAATAGTAGAAAATTGAGTAAAATCAATGTAAGTACAAAATTAATAGATGATAATAACTTGGAAAATATCGATGGTCTTAGAAATATTTTAGTAAAAAATCACTCCCTGTTGTTAAAATATATGGGTTTACGAGGACTTGTAAACTTATTAGCATGCAACTTTAAGTATTTTAATAAATTATCTTTAGAAAAAGGGAATGTAAAAAGTTACAATTCAATTAAACTCGTGAATGTTGTAAGAATCAATATACAGTAGAACCTGTATATAAGCATGTCCTCGGGCCAGCAAAATCCTATGCATTTAGACAGGTTATGATTGTATACGTTGAGACTTCATATATATTATATATAAATTTTGTGACCTCGGGCCAAAAAAATTATATGCTTAAGACAGGTTATGCTTATATACAGTATGCTTATATACAGGTTCTACTGTATTCAATAATTCATAAATTAAAAATGTTGATAATACAATATATTTATTTAGTTTCATAAAAATACATTATATAATAATAAAAAATTTTCAAAAATAATATAAACAGAACTGATCAAAGTGGAGATACTTATAGACACTATAATTAAGAAATTTCAATTGCATAAAGTAATCCAAACAAATTTTATCTTAATTGTTATTAAAATTAAAATTCAATATGTTAAATTTTAAATTAGAAGAAGGTTGAATATGTGATAGCGAAGGTAAGGGATGGCTTGTAAGGTATGCCCCAGAATGAGTAGTTTCAGCAGATGATAATTCAAAATCTTCGTCTTGCATTTTTTCATTTGCTTTTAAAAACATAAGCGAATGTTCCGTTTTATCATTATACATTAATTCCTCAATCCATTTTTCTGATGTATCAAAGATTATTTCAGCATTTGGACGCTTGGTTGGGTCTTTATGCCAACATTTTTCCATTAATTCTACATAACATTGAGGTGTGTCTCTACTAATTTTTGGCCGAAGTCCATTGAAAATATCGACTGCTAATTCTGAATCATATGCTCTAATAGCAAATGGTATTTTTCCAGTTGAAATTATCCACATAATCATTCCAACACTATAAATATCTGAAGCTTGTGTATATTGATATTTATGTAATACTTCAGGTGCAATATATGGTAATATACCATATGCTTCAGATGATAAGATTTCATTTGCAAATCTGCATAATCCTAAATCTCCTAATCTTATGATTTTGTATTTTGAATTGTTATATGCTTCAGTTATCATAAGATTTCCAGGATGGAGATCACGATGAATAAGTCCTTTACTGTGAATGACTTTTAATCCCCTGATAAAAGAATTCAATAACCATAATCGTTCAATCCAAGGTAATGAATTATTTTGTTTAAGAAAATCTCTTAAATTTCCATTTTTCATATATCGTAGAACCATTGCATATTCTTTTGTCTTTGGATCTTGAGTTATACCTAAAATTGATAAAACATATCTATCTCGACATTGGAAATTTGCCTTTAACTATATTTATAAAAAAAATATAAGTTATATTTATATTAGACAAGAACTTACTGATACATTAATATTTACCTCTTTTAAAAATTCCGGGCTAATTTCTTGTGAATCCTTAAGCTTCTTCAAGGCAACTTGATTCGATTTATAAAATTCAAATAACTCTTTAGGCATATCTATCCATTCTGCCTTCCAAATACTACCAAACCCTCCTTCAGCTAAATATTCTATATTCTTGAATTTACTATAATTTATCCATCGCCAAATTTCCCATTCCTTTGTATTATCATCTGATTGAGTCATTTGAATAATTTTATCAATTTCATTATTACCACTAGTCCATTTTGGCATTTCTATAAGTTTACAATTTGAACATGTATCATTTTGCAAATTTAATTTTTCACAATTATGGCATCTATTCTTTAATTTACTTTGATTTTTTTTAATCTTTCGAATTCCAATTTCATTTCGATAGCAATAACTAAGATTAATTTGTCCATAACTACTTCCCCCTTCAGCCGATTTCAAGTACCACTGAAATGCTTTCTCTTCATCTTTTGTGGTTCCAATCCCATCCTGATAACAAAATCCAAGATTACATTGCCCTTTACTATATCCCCCTTCAGCTGATTTTAAGTACCACTGAAATGCTTTCTCTTCATCTTTTGTGGTTCCAATCCCATCTAGATAACAATATCCAAGATTGCATTGCCCTTTTTTATATCCCCCTTCAGCTGATTTCAAGTACCACTGAAATGCTTTCTCTTCATCTTTTGTGGTTCCAATCCCATCTAGATAACAAGATCCAAGATTAAATTGCCCTTCATTATCTCCCTCTTCAGCTGACTTCAAGTACCACTGAAATACTTTCTCTTCATCTTTTGTAGCTCCAATCCCATCTAGATAACAGATCCAAGATTACATTGCCCTTTACTATATCCCTCTTCAGCCGATTTCAAGTACCACTGAAATACTTTCTCTTCATCTTTTGTAGCTCCAATCCCATCTAGATAACAGATCCAAGATTACATTGCCCTTTACTATATCCCTCTTCAGCCGATTTCAAGTACCACTGAAATACTTTCTCTTCATCTTTTGTAGCTCCAATCCCATCTAGATAACAGATCCAAGATTACATTGCCCTTTACTATATCCCTCTTCAGCCGATTTCAAGTACCACTGAAATACTTTCTCTTCATCTTTTGTAGCTCCAATCCCATCTAGATAACAGATCCAAGATTACATTGCCCTTTACTATATCCCTCTTCAGCCGATTTCAAGTACCACTGAAATACTTTCTCTTCATCTTTTGTAGCTCCAATCCCATCTAGATAACAGATCCAAGATTACATTGCCCTTTACTATATCCCTCTTCAGCCGATTTCAAGTACCACTGAAATACTTTCTCTTCATCTTTTGTAGCTCCAATCCCATCTAGATAACAGATCCAAGATTACATTGCCCTTTACTATATCCCTCTTCAGCCGATTTCAAGTACCACTGAAATACTTTCTCTTCATCTTTTGTAGCTCCAATCCCATCTAGATAACAGATCCAAGATTACATTGCCCTTTACTATATCCCTCTTCAGCCGATTTCAAGTACCACTGAAATACTTTCTCTTCATCTTTTGTAGCTCCAATCCCATCTAGATAACAGATCCAAGATTACATTGCCCTTTACTATATCCCTCTTCAGCCGATTTCAAGTACCACTGAAATACTTTCTCTTCATCTTTTGTAGCTCCAATCCCATCTAGATAACAGATCCAAGATTACATTGCCCTTTACTATATCCCTCTTCAGCCGATTTCAAGTACCACTGAAATACTTTCTCTTCATCTTTTGTAGCTCCAATCCCATCTAGATAACAGATCCAAGATTACATTGCCCTTTACTATATCCCTCTTCAGCCGATTTCAAGTACCACTGAAATACTTTCTCTTCATCTTTTGTAGCTCCAATCCCATCTAGATAACAGATCCAAGATTACATTGCCCTTTACTATATCCCTCTTCAGCCGATTTCAAGTACCACTGAAATACTTTCTCTTCATCTTTTGTAGCTCCAATCCCATCTAGATAACAGATCCAAGATTACATTGCCCTTTACTATATCCCTCTTCAGCCGATTTCAAGTACCACTGAAATACTTTCTCTTCATCTTTTGTAGCTCCAATCCCATCTAGATAACAGATCCAAGATTACATTGCCCTTTACTATATCCCTCTTCAGCCGATTTCAAGTACCACTGAAATACTTTCTCTTCATCTTTTGTAGCTCCAATCCCATCTAGATAACAGATCCAAGATTACATTGCCCTTTACTATATCCCTCTTCAGCCGATTTCAAGTACCACTGAAATACTTTCTCTTCATCTTTTGTAGCTCCAATCCCATCTAGATAACAGATCCAAGATTACATTGCCCTTTACTATATCCCTCTTCAGCCGATTTCAAGTACCACTGAAATACTTTCTCTTCATCTTTTGTAGCTCCAATCCCATCTAGATAACAGATCCAAGATTACATTGCCCTTTACTATATCCCTCTTCAGCCGATTTCAAGTACCACTGAAATACTTTCTCTTCATCTTTTGTAGCTCCAATCCCATCTAGATAACAGATCCAAGATTACATTGCCCTTTACTATATCCCTCTTCAGCCGATTTCAAGTACCACTGAAATACTTTCTCTTCATCTTTTGTAGCTCCAATCCCATCTAGATAACAGATCCAAGATTACATTGCCCTTTACTATATCCCTCTTCAGCCGATTTCAAGTACCACTGAAATACTTTCTCTTCATCTTTTGTAGCTCCAATCCCATCTAGATAACAGATCCAAGATTACATTGCCCTTTACTATATCCCTCTTCAGCCGATTTCAAGTACCACTGAAATACTTTCTCTTCATCTTTTGTAGCTCCAATCCCATCTAGATAACAGATCCAAGATTACATTGCCCTTTACTATATCCCTCTTCAGCCGATTTCAAGTACCACTGAAATACTTTCTCTTCATCTTTTGTAGCTCCAATCCCATCTAGATAACAGATCCAAGATTACATTGCCCTTTACTATATCCCTCTTCAGCCGATTTCAAGTACCACTGAAATACTTTCTCTTCATCTTTTGTAGCTCCAATCCCATCTAGATAACAGATCCAAGATTACATTGCCCTTTACTATATCCCTCTTCAGCCGATTTCAAGTACCACTGAAATACTTTCTCTTCATCTTTTGTAGCTCCAATCCCATCTAGATAACAGATCCAAGATTACATTGCCCTTTACTATATCCCTCTTCAGCCGATTTCAAGTACCACTGAAATACTTTCTCTTCATCTTTTGTAGCTCCAATCCCATCTAGATAACAGATCCAAGATTACATTGCCCTTTACTATATCCCTCTTCAGCCGATTTCAAGTACCACTGAAATACTTTCTCTTCATCTTTTGTAGCTCCAATCCCATCTAGATAACAGATCCAAGATTACATTGCCCTTTACTATATCCCTCTTCAGCCGATTTCAAGTACCACTGAAATACTTTCTCTTCATCTTTTGTAGCTCCAATCCCATCTAGATAACAGATCCAAGATTACATTGCCCTTTACTATATCCCTCTTCAGCCGATTTCAAGTACCACTGAAATACTTTCTCTTCATCTTTTGTAGTTCCAATCCCATCTAGATAACAAGATCCAAGATTAAATTGCCCTTCATTATCTCCCTCTTCAGCTGATTTCAAGTACCACTGAAATGCTTTCTCTTCATCTTTTGTGGTTCCAATCCCGTTTTGATAACAATATCCAAGATTATTTTGCCCTTCATTATATCCCCCTTCAGTTGATTTCAAGTACCACTGAAATGCTTTCTCTTCATCTTTTGTGGTTCCAATCCCATCTAGATAACAATATCCAAGATTAAATTGCCCTTCATTATCTCCCCCTTCAGCTGATTTCAAGTACCACTGAAATGCTTTCTCTTCATCTTTTGTGGTTCCAATCCCATCTAGATAACAATATCCAAGATTAAATTTCCCATAATTATCTCCCTCTTCAGCTGACTTCAAGTACCACTGAAATGCTTTCTCTTCATCTTTTGTAGTTCCAATCCCACCTAGATAACAAGATCCAAGATTACATTGCCCTTTATTATATCCCCCTTCAGCTGATTTCAAGTACCACTGAAATGCTTTCTCTTCATCTTTTGTGGTTCCAATCCCGTTTTGATAACAATATCCAAGATCACTTTTCCCTTCATTATCTCCCCCTTCAGCTGATTTCAAGTACCACTGAAATGCTTTCTCTTCATTTTTTGTGGTTCCAATCCCGTTTTGATAACAATATCCAAGATTACATTGCCCTTTATTATATCCCCCTTCAGCTGATTTCAAGTACCACTGAAATGCTTTCTCTTCATCTTTTGTGGTTCCAATCCCACCTAGATAACAAGATCCAAGATTACATTGCCCTTTATTATATCCCCCTTCAGCTGATTTCAAGTACCACTGAAATGCTTTCTCTTCATCTTTTGTAGTTCCAATCCCATCTAGATAACAATATCCAAGATTAAATTTCCCATAATTATCTCCCTCTTCAGCTGACTTCAAGTACCACTGAAATGCTTTCTCTTCATCTTTTGTGGTTCCAATTCCATTTTGATAACAATATCCAAGATTATATTGCCCTTTATTATATCCCCCTTCAGCTGATTTCAAGAACCACTGAAATGCTTTCTCTTCATCTTTTGTGGTTCCAATCCCGTTTTGATAACAATATCCAAGATTACATTGCCCTTTACTATATCCCTCTTCAGCCGATTTCAAGTACCACTGAAATGCTTTCTCTTCATCTTTTGTGGTTCCAATCCCATCCTGATAACAAAATCCAAGATTACATTGCCCTTTACTATATCCCCCTTCAGCTGATTTTAAGTACCACTGAAATGCTTTCTCTTCATCTTTTGTGGTTCCAATCCCATCTAGATAACAATATCCAAGATTGCATTGCCCATAATTATCTCCCCCTTCAGCTGATTTCAAGTACCACTGAAATGCTTTCTCTTCATCTTTTGTGGTTCCAATCCCGTTTTGATAACAAGATCCAAGATTAAATTGCCCATAATTATCTCCCTCTTCAGCTGACTTCAAGTACCACTGAAATGCTTTCTCTTCATCTTTTGTAGTTCCAATCCCATCTAGATAACAAGATCCAAGATTACATTGCCCTTTTTTATATCCCCCTTCAGCTGATTTCAAGTACCACTGAAATGCTTTCTCTGCATTTTTTGTGGTTCCAATCCCGTTTAGATAACAATATCCAAGATTACATTGCCCTTTATTATATCGCCCTTCAGCTGATTTCAAGTACCACTGAAATGCTTTCTCTGCATTTTTTGTGGTTCCAATCCCGTTTAGATAACAATATCCAAGATTACATTGCCCTTTATTATATCGCCCTTCAGCTGATTTCAAGTACCACTGAAATGCTTTCTCTGCATTTTTTGTGGTTCCAATCCCGTTTAGATAACAATATCCAAGATTACATTGCCCTTTATTATATCGCCCTTCAGCTGATTTCAAGTACCACTGAAATGCTTTCTCTGCATTTTTTGTGGTTCCAATCCCGTTTAGATAACAATATCCAAGATTACATTGCCCTTTATTATATCGCCCTTCAGCTGATTTCAAGTACCACTGAAATGCTTTCTCTGCATTTTTTGTGGTTCCAATCCCGTTTAGATAACAATATCCAAGATTACATTGCCCTTTATTATATCGCCCTTCAGCTGATTTCAAGTACCACTGAAATGCTTTCTCTGCATTTTTTGTGGTTCCAATCCCGTTTAGATAACAATATCCAAGATTACATTGCCCTTTATTATATCGCCCTTCAGCTGATTTCAAGTACCACTGAAATGCTTTCTCTTCATCTTTTGTGGTTCCAATCCCGTTTTGATAACAATATCCAAGATTACATTGCCCTTTATTATATCCCCCTTCAGCTGATTTCAAGTACCACTGAAATGCTTTCTCTTCATCTTTTGTGGTTCCAATCCCGTTTTGATAACAATATCCAAGAATACATTGCCCTTCATTATATCCCCCTTCAGCTGATTTCAAATTCCACTGAAATGCTTTCTCTTCATCTTTTGTGGTTCCAATCCCGTTTTGATAACAATATCCAAGATTAAATTGCCCATAATTATCTCCCTCTTCAGCTGACTTCAAGTACCACTGAAATGCTTTCTCTTCATCTTTTGTAGTTCCAATCCCATCTAGATAACAATATCCAAGATTACATTGCCCTTTATTATATCCCCCTTCGGCTGATTTCAAGCACCACTGAAATGCTTTCTCTTCATCTTTTGTGGTTCCAATTCCATTTTGATAACAATATCCAAGATTATATTGCCCTTTATTATATCCCCCTTCAGCTGATTTCAAGAACCACTGAAATGCTTTCTCTTCATCTTTTGTGGTTCCAATCCCGTTTTGATAACAATATCCAAGATTACATTGCCCTTCATTATATCCCCCTTCAGTTGATTTCAAATACCACTGAAATGCTTTCTCTTCATCTTTTGTGGTTCCAATCCCGTTTTGATAACAATATCCAAGATTACATTGCCCTTTATTATATCCCCCTTCAGCTGATTTCAAGTACCACTGAAATGCTTTCTCTTCATCTTTTGTGGTTCCAATTCCATAACGATAACAATATCCAAGATTATATTGCCCTTTATTATCTCCCCCTTCGGCTGATTTCAAGTACCACTGAAATGCTTTCTCTTTATCTTCTTTGACTCCAGTTCCGTGGTAACAGCAATCTCCAACATCATTCTGTCCTATATGATTTCCTGATTCAGCTAATTTCAAGTGCATCTCAAATTTCTGTTTACCTTCGGTTGTTTTAATTTCATTGTAACATATAGTTTCCATTTATTTGAAGAATAAAATATTAAACGTGATGAATCAATTATATAAAAAGGTTATAAAAATGAATTCGCTTTAGGTGCATTATATTGCTTATTATAAATAATACTACTATTTTTAAATGAGTGGATTTGAATGCTTGTCATTTATATAGATTTGTAAATATCAAAAATTTTTTCCAATATACGATCCAATTTGCATTCTAGAATTTGTACGAATGACAATCAATTCTAAAATTGGTTCGAATTAGAATGTCCTTTAGATCTGCATTATAATTTTCTATTACACAATGCATAGTACTTTCCAAGAATATTCTTTAAGAATTTACATTATGTTCTTCGTAGAATGTTACAAATTTGTATTATTAAATGTTTATGTTATTAGAACTAGATATTTTTTATTACTAAGCATTTTTCAAAATAATAAAAATTGAAATGAAATCATTTCAAATTAAGTAAAATAAATAATCTGATATTTATTACGAAGTATTTTCAAATTTATTAATCATAATAAGAATAAATAAAATTTGTTCATATTTATTCAGATGTTCTGGAATTATTTTTCAAGCCTTGATTTTAATCATTGCAGAATTATTAATTTGCACATTACATTTTTGTAAAATGAACAAAATTTTGTGTGTAGGTGAGTTATATTTCAATTTTTATGTCTAGAAAAGTTATGGTTATCTAATAATACATTCATTTTTAAATTTATTTTTTATTACTTTAAAATATTTAAAATTGAAAAATTAAATTGTTAAAATTAATAATCAAGACAATACAATAACCGATTATTGTTTAAATTAGTTTTTCAAATTCATCAATTAAAAAAATTAATAATAAAAAAAAAATTATGCATTTATTCTCAATCCTGAAATTAATTAATTTGTTTCTTAAGATGAACAAAATTTTGTTCACAAATTTTTTATGATAATAAATAATCTAATAATTTTTATATAAAATATTTATTTTATTTATTCCTGTATTTTCTTGACAAATAAATAATACATAAAATACAAAGTACATTAAATTATAATAAGTATTTATAATAATTCAATCAACACATGAATAGCAATTTAAGTTGAAATATCAAAAAAAAAAGCAAAAATTTATTAGGGGCAATGTAATTATATTATTCATTACAATAAATATGTAAATGACAATCTGATTATTTTTCAAACAAAAGGTTTTTTATTTATTATATTTGCTCATAAGAATACATTATAATATTATATACAAAATTTAATTTTTGTGCTTAGGTAGTAAATAATTAAAAATCCAATTTTCTTTATAATAATTTGTTTATAATTATAAAAATCAAGAAAATACAATAATATAATAAAAAAATAAAATATTAAATAAAATACTGTGGCATAAACAAATGTGCTGCTTATAAATAAAAAATATATAAATCATATTAATTATTCTTTAAAATTTAGCCACTAAATAAATGACATGCACATGATTATATGTAATTATTTTATTTAAAAAATTTAAATTTGTTTTTTTATTTTTATATCAAAAAAAAACAATAATAAATAAAAAAAATAATAATATTAAAAATGCACTTACTTGATTACATAATACCACCTTTATTATATAATCAATTATTAAAAATTTACATTTTTACGAACAAAAAATTCATATCAATATACATTTTTTATTCTGTAAGAGCAAATATTAATATTAATATTAATATTAATATTAATATATAATTTTTTGGATTTATTTTTTCTAATTCACTTTGTCAAAAATAAAAAATTTTTCATCAAAGAAACAAAATGAAATAAAAAAGTGATTGTCAAAGGAATAAATTGATCATCCGCAAAGTGCATCTCATAACTTTAGGCTTGATGTAGCAAATGGTGATCATCAAGGGAACAAATTGATTATCCACAAGTGCATCTCATAACTTTTAGCCTTGATGTAGCAGTTTGACACTATGGTTACGAAACCCTTGAATCAAAAAATCCGCGAAAAAAAATAAATAATTGTTTTCATACTTTTTTTACCAAGTGAAAAACAAATTTCGTTTGTTTTTTTGAAAAAAATTAGCAAAAACTCGAAGATCATTTCCTTTTTTCCCAAAAAGGAGCGATTTTCATCAAAAATCTCCAAACTATTTTTTTTTCCGAGTGATTAATATATAAATGCGAGAAAAAATAATTGTAGTAGTGATAAGTATCACAAGCTCACACAATATATATTACCACATAATTTCTTAATGAATTTCGTGTAACTAAATAAATACTTTGCGTATTTTGTGCTGTGCAATGAGATAAAAATAATAAATTATCGATTTTTTGCATACTAAAAACATTTTGCGATTTTAAACGTAATTTACGTTTCCTTTTTTTCAAAAAAAATAAATTTCTACCTATCATACCATAAGCAAAGCAAACAAAAATGTCATCTCGTGAAATGTGCTCAGAATGCAATCAAAAATATTATGGGTATTGGTGCAAGCCATGTAACTCGAAACATTTCCAAAATGATTTTAATAATTGGAAAAGAGAAATGACAAAATAGATAAATTCTTTCACGATTCTCAACTAAATGCTAATGGTAATTGGCAGTAATAGTATGGTAGATTTAAAGATGTCAAACAAATAGATAGAGGAGGATTTGGAACGATACATTATGCAAGGTAGATTGATGGACCAATTCAAAGATGGAACATTGAAAAACAAAAATGGAAAAGACATCGTAAAGATGAAAAAGTGGCATTAAAAAAGTTTGATAATTTTATGAATTCAAATGATGTTTTAAATGAGGTAAATATTTTAATTAATTTAATTTTCAAATTAGCATATAACGTTTTAACTATAAATTAAAAATGTTTATGTTATTAGATGTCGATTCACTTAAAAATATGGACTAAAGTAGCTTCATAAACACACTCATGTATGATGGTTTTAAATCATGCATCAGATGGAAATCTAATTAATTTTAATAATATTAATTGGTTACAGAAATTGAAAAATCTAAGCGATTTATCTTCAAACTTGTTGAATATTTATATGAAAAAGATAATAATTGTGGAGGTGGTGATGATAATAATAATAATGAAAGCGAGAAGGAGATTACGGTTATGAGGAAGATGATAACAATAATGATGACGATAATAATAATGATGATAACAATTATGTAAATATAGGTTTCAACTTTCTTTTTGATGCGACCTTTCAACAACGATTACAACAAATGATTTGATAAAGAACTAAATTTGGGTAGAGTATTTGACAAGCGACAAATTAAAAGGCTTTCCTTTTAAATTACTTGGAGTGAATAATTTTATAAGTCGAGATTCAAAAAAGATTTTACTATATAACAATGGAAATATTGGGACCTGTGAGTTAATTTTGGATAAAATTATTTATTCTTATACTTCTCATATTTAATTAATAATATTTTAATTTCAATATATTACAATTAATTTGGAATTGCACAGATCGATGAAAATGAATCAAGATGGTTGATTGTGTTGTTGGAACACTTTAATCAATAGTAATACCTAAATAGGACCAAGCAATATTTATTTGTTTAATATGGACGAAAAATTTAAAATTAAATAAATTAAATAAATTGCATAAATAGTATTATTATTTCCCAAAAATAATAATGATGACATTGGGATAGAGAGGTAAATAATTAATGTATTGCATTAAATACATGAAATGTGTTGTTTTATTTTTAATTTGGGAATTAATTGAAATTTTTAACGAATTTAAATATAAAGTCGCCAACTGGAAACAAGATTTATCAAATGTAATAAATTATTTTTTATTCAAAATTCACTTTGTTATTTTTTGCAGCTGATAAAACCAAATATAGTTTTGAAACAAACGTAATGAGATGATAATATTTACTGCCAGGATTAGGAAAATAATGCTTTGATATATTTACTCATCCTTTATTATTATTATTTTTATAAAAAAAGAATTAGATTTATGATAATTTTTTTTGTTTTAATTTAAAAAGTTTGATGGCGAAACGGAAAATTTTATAAAATGCATCTCATAATCAAATGCTTACCTTGTAACTAATGTCTGGCACAGATTTTTTTAATTTAACGTTTCCTTAAACACAATGGAAATTAACCACATTTGCATATAAAATTCATACAAATGTTACAAAAAACAAAACGGAGATCGTCAAAGAAAATAAATTATTGCATCTCATAATTTTTGATGCAAGCAACTTGGTACTATACAATGGACTCTTTGAATCATTTTAAATGACAAAAGAATTTAATGGCCATTACTTTCTTGTATGATAATCCTCTCTTTCATTTTCGACGATGTGCGATAAATCAATAATATCGTCATCACGAACACTTTGTTAAATGACCTCTTAGTTTATAACTAGATATTTTATCATAACCTTTGAAGAATTAAGAGATGATTCATTTTGGCATCTTTTCGGCATAAGACTGCAAATTGTTTGCAGGTAATCCGATTTTTTTTTTCTTTTATTTCTGAAATTTAAGATAAAAATTCTATGTTACATGAATTACTTGAGTGAATGCGAATTAAAGTCAAATGATTTTCGGGTGAAAAAGATCGCTACTGAAACATTTGGTCATATGAAAATCCGGAAATAATTATTTAATAAAATCTCTCATTCACAAAAAACAATCTTCGTGAAAATTTTAAAATAAATAAAATATTCAACTAGATATCCTAAAAAAAAAAAAAAA